>OOFG01002463.1:340-10695 GCA_900323295.1 Molva molva
TGGAGGCGGCCGTGTGCGAGGACTTGGAGCTCCTGGACGATGGGGAGCGGCTGTGGTTGAAGCGCTCCATGGCCTCCTTCAGGTTGGACGTGTTGAGCTGGGACTCAGAGTCAGAGTCGTGGGACTGCTGAGAGAGGAGGAAGAAAGGGGGGACAAGGGTGGTCAAACAGCAACCCTATGGGAAAGATGAGATCAGTGTAAAGTGTAATATTTGGGTTGAGTGCATGACGGATATCTCACCTTATCGACGGCCATCTTGGGCGTTGCTTCTTCGATCCCAAGTTCTCTGCGCTGCTCCACTCTCACCTCGGCATAGCTGTGGAGAAGAGATTTGGAGTAAGGAAGACTGTGGGGGAAGCCAATGAGAAGCCATGCTCGTGACAGTGGAGGGATATAGCCAGTACCTGACGACAGTGTGTGTGCACACGATGAACTCGGGCCGGGAGTTCCACTGGTGGTAAGTGATGTAGTAGTGTGTCTGGATCCAGATCCACTGCTGGCCCTTTGTGAGGAACCTGTAGTAGCACGACTTACCCTTGCCATACTGCATTACTACAAGGACAGACAGACAGACAGAGAAAGAGAGAGAGAGAGCTTTACTCATACTGTAAAGAACTAAAGTCAGAGGATGATAAAACTCTAATAATTTCTGATTTAATGTTTATGTTTATAGCATTTATATGTGGCCCATTACAAAACCCTTTTTATGTAAAAAAATAACTGAAAAAATAGCAGCCTGACCCAGCGGCATAATCTTTTAAATCAAACAAACAGTGAAATAAAAAGGCAGATGAATAGACTCACAGTGTTCATGGCATTTAGCCAGTGTTTCTAGGTCGTCTACATGGTAATAGTCATACCCAGATGTTCCGAGCACTTCAAATGGTAAATAGCCTATGATTGGCGGAGCTCTAGAAAACACATGAAGACAATACAGTTAACGAAAAAAATATATTTCAATAAGGCCATGCGGTGAAATGTGGTATTGTGTTGTTTGAAGCGGTTGTGGTTTTCCCAAAATGTGGAGAGTATTAACAAGCTTTAAACAAAAATCCACTGAGAAACGGAAAATGTGGCATTCAACTACTTATGAAAGTACTGAAATGCATTGCAGCTTTCCGCACAAAAACAAGACTAAACCACAAAACAACTAACAGACCCAGCCAGAATGAATAAGGTAGAGACATCTTCTCCAAGCGCAGCATAGAAACCACCCTACTGAAAATCACCAGTGACATACTTCTCTCTACTGACTCTGGCTTCCTCACCATCCTCATCCTCCTTGATCTCAGCACCGCCTTTGATACCATCAACCATGTCATCTTCCTCACACACCTTCAGTATTCCCTTGGCATAACCGGCACCGACATCAATACATCTCCATTAACAACTGTATATCTTCCACCACCCATGGAGTCCCCCAGAGTTCAGTGCTTGGTCCCCTTCTCGTCGTCATTCTGTATATATGTACTTCCTCTTGGATAGATCCTCCGCCATCACGGCCTCCATTTCCACCGCTACGCTGATGACCCTCAACTTTACCTCTCCTCCAAAACCATCCCCTCAGCCACCCCCTCCACCCTCACCACCTGCCTTACCGTCATAAAATCATGGATGCAACATAACTTTCTCAAGCTCAACTGCAATAAATGTGAAATCCTCATCATCCCTCCCAACTCCCTCACCTGCTCCACCCAGACCTTCTCACTGAACATCGATGGCTCCATCGTCACCCCCTCCATGTTCGCACACTTGGATCATCCTTGACCCCACCTGTGGGGTCAAGGATCTTCCACCTGAGGAACATTATCCACCTCTGGCCCTCTCTGTCCTCTGACGGACTCATCCATGCCCTCATAACTTCCAGAATTGATAACTGCCACAGTAGATTACTGAACCTTAGATTACCTCTAATCTAGGTTCACCTAACAAAGTCCTCAATAAACGTCAATACGGCCACAATTCTCAGGCCGCATGCTCACCTCCACCCACCGCCAAGATCACCCCTGTCCTTCACAACCTCCACTGGCTCCCGGTTAAATATAGGATTCACTTTAGAATACTTCTCACCACCTACCAAGTCCTAAATATCCTGGCCCCTCCCTAGCTCTCCTGCAGATGCATCCACACTAGAAACCATCAGGACCAAGCTCCGGACCTAGGGGGCTTTTCAGTTGCCGCACCCTCCCTCTGCAATGCCCTCTCCAACCACATCTGACGCACTGACACCCCACCATCATTTAAACTCTCAAAACCCACCTTTTCAGGCTTGCGTTCTTCAGTTAACCTCCTTCCCTTCCCTCCCCTCCCTCCATTTCATGATTCCTCTCATTTTTAACTACCTACTTTAACTACCTTCTTGTCTTTAAGTACCTACTGTGTGTTAACTCTGTGAAGCGTCCTTAAGTAAATAGAAAAGCGCTAACAAGTTGAATGTATAATTATTATTATTTAGCAGCATACCCTCTATAAGTACAGTACCTGTGGTCCAAGAAGAGGAACTTCCACTCTAAACTATGTCTGGATGTGAACTCCACATTAGGATCTTCTACGGTGCACATCTCCTGTGGAATCAAGAGAGGTAGGTGAGTTCAATATTTGTTTTACAGAAATCCTGTTAGAACTGCTGAAATAAAGGAAATAATGATGTTATTGACCACTACATGAGATGTGCTTGAAGGTCACCTTAATGAACTGTGGTTTGGCTAGACGCACAGTTGCTACAAAACACACTCTGTCTTCAAAGGCAGCGTGTAGGGATCGCTGGATCAAACCGTTCCGAGTACAGTTAGGCACTGGGGTAAAAGGGTACAAGTCAACATCAGAGATGGTGCCTGATCAGGGAATGTTATTTTGATTGTTAAGCATTTTTATACGTCATTAGATGGACCCACCAGTATTAAGGGACTTGAAGTTTCCAGTGAACTTCACATAGTCGTATACAGGTGGTTCTTCAGGGTCCCTCGTACCTCTAAGCATGTGGCAACAGAACTCCAACTGATTTTTGGCTGGGGAGGGAAATTAATCGCATTGATAATTCATTCAATTAGTTTCTAATTACAACTCAATCCTTTTGGTAGAAAAGTTGTATCTATCTCAATCAGCTCTCAAAACCTAGACATATTCCTAAACTGATGGTGGTATTTTCCTTGGTAAAAGTAGCAGCTATTGACAACCTGCGAGATGAAGGTTTCTAGATATTTGGCTGTAACTAAAATGCATACTTTTCAGATATTCTGGTGTGAGTGTCTCTCCCTCCAGGACATGAGATGACAGAGCATTGTACACGTCTGAGTGCTCCACAGCAGGCAGGAAGTTCAACAGATTCTGATCCATCAGATCACACTGAAACGTGCACACACACACACACACACACACACACACACACACACACACACACACACACACACACTCTTTAACAACAATCAATACTTGTACAGGATTTACAATACATCTATTGAAGCAGCCATGTGGATATTGTGGTAGATGAATACACTTTGTTTTAGGCTGTTTAAATTGGTTATGGATTCACAATGTCAGCGTGTGATACTTACTGGTAAGTGTTCTAGGAGGGAGGTGACACTCTCAGATACATAGATGATATTGCCATCAGTCAAAATCGCCAGGAAAAATCCATCCAAAGCCTGTTAAGATAAAATAAATGTAAATAGTTGTCATTACAGTACATTCAATTATTCCCCTGGGAGTACATGGAATGGGTATAAGTAAGCCTATGAAATGTTTAAATATAAAATATAAATTATTGGAGATGTTGCAGCCCAAAATGGATGTGACAGCATTTTTGGGCTGCATTAAATCATTAAATCAAATGTTGGACCATGAAAACATAATTAAGATCATAAATCGCGATCAAAATCGCAAACAATAACTTCCATATCTATTTAAAAAAATGCAATTTATTATGAAAGCAACATCTTGCCCAGCTCTAGACTCAAGCCAAGAATCAATGGATGGATCATTCAGTGTATAAAACTCACCTCCAGCATCAGCTGAGTGAACTCTTCATTACTAAGAAAAGAAGGTTTCCAGTCTTGCCGGATTTCACTTGACTCGGACTGAGCAGCAATCTCTGAGAGAGCGACAAAGAGCATCAGAGAGAGAGTTGGAGAGAGAGAGAGAATGAAAAAAGGAACTCAGTCAGGACTATGTTTACCTCCCAATCTTATCTGCAACTTCCACTACTCTTCATCAATCTAAAGTCATCCTGGGTCCTCGAGTTCCTCACCTTTATGCTTACACAGGTAGTCGATGCTGCTCTGCAAGATGGTCGACTTGTCCATCTTCCGGCAGTTGCCTGGCAACATGGTGCCCAGCTCCTTGATGAGGACATTGAACTGGTCTCTGCGTTTCTTCTCAGACTTGTTTCGGGACACTCTGGGAGACCAAATAGAGATAGAGGGGAATAATGATAGAACAGCAATTCACAATGAACATATTGAACCATGGTGATGCAGCTGACATCTTCCTTGCCATTTCCGATGACAATGATATTATTAGGGACTCATGCTATAATACTTTATAAAGCATTATAGCATATGAGAAGAAGTGCAAGATATGTTGTATCTTGGGTCAAGGTTAAATGTGTTTACAAACAGCTCACCGCTTTGCTTTGTCTTTCTCGTCTTCTTCCATTGAACCATTAAATATACAGCTGTCATCTCTGTTAAAAAAAGAAAAGGAAACACACACACACGCACGCACACGTGCAAAACACACACACAGGGATTATATTATTCTATATTGAAGAAGGTTTCCTGTAAAATAAACATTTCAAACTTTTCTCAAATTTTCACCCTATTGCTGCTTTGAAACTATGAAATTATGAAAAGTTAAAAAAAACAGTCCAAAGAATTATGAACCAACCAACAAGTAATACATGCCTAAATACCTATGCAAGAGTGATTGGCTTATCCAATAGTCCCTAAGTGCAGTAGGGACTGATATAACTACTCCAGAGACGCGATGTGAGAGAGCAGTGACGTGAACCTAATTAGTCACTGCTCCTTTTAGAGGTGCCACCATTCTCCCTGAATGAGGCCAGTGGTGAGGTGCTCCTATTTATTTTCCACTTGTTCAACGTTTATTCATAATCAATGACATGTCAACATAACCTTCAACTGAAACGCCACGTTGAACCCAAGTGTTCTTCACTGCTCTCTCAGTGGTAGTACAATACACACTCAACTAAAGTCAAATAAACTGTATTTGAATAGCTCTTAATCACAGATGGTTTAACAGGATAATTTCACCATTTTACCTAAAAGTTAAAATTGTCATTGTCAGTACTTTAGGATACTGCTGCAATATTTCAGTATATTGGAGAAAATTGTGTTCACATTAACAGCGGAGGAGTCAAGTGATAATTAACCAGGGTACCATGTCCATAATTCTGCTTTTACTTGTTTAAAGGGGAAATGTCATGCTTACTATTTTATATTAAAGAGAGAGAGTACTTCTTTAAACATGTGTTGTGAAAAAAATCCTCGTCTGCAACATCAACTCTGTTTCCGCGAAAACATTTGCGGCAAAGTTGGACCATTGACATCATTGGATTTGTGTTCTCCATTTGTCCAATTTGAAAAAGGGCGACAATGTACCACCTTCCTAACAAATGCAATGGAAACATGAACTCCTATAACAGAGATGAGGTTGCAGATCGCAATTATGTCCCAACATGCGTATGAGGCAGTACTCTCTTATATTAGGAAAAGTGATCAAACGGTTCCAAGCAAGCACTAGTTGCTATCACACTGCTGCTAGTGACAAATTCTAACAATAGATTGATTATGTGTTTAATATCCCAGATAACAAACCCATAATCAATCGCCAGAGATACATTTAAAAGACAGTCACTAATCCAAGATTATATAACTCTAATCTACAGTATATTACACATGATTAATTGGGGATGGTGAATGAAGTCATAAGACTGGGAGGGGTAAAAATGGTTGGGGTATTTCTCGTCAATCAACAGTTTCCATGGGAACAGCTCAAAGGGAAGTCCCTCTGCACAAGGTCTGCTCAGGTTCCACACTTTAGCCAAGTGTGTGAGACCAAGAAGGATGTTTACAGTCAGCCCCCCGGGGGCCCCTCAGTCACATGAGAAGCATGCTTCCAGAGTGAGAAGCCAAACACATCGCTCTCAAAATGGAGGTGTACAGCGCTTCCTTCATAGGATGGAGACATAGGAGGCAATCATCACTTAAGTACTTAACTGTTACATTATTGATCATAATTATTATGCCCTTTCGGATTAATTTTTCATAATTTTAGACCAATTTACTGAATTCAGCTCATACTGCAGATTGCTACATCATCATTCCATCCATAATTTATACAGCAAACCGTATTTTGCATATTATAGATCAAGTCCTCTGGTTACCATGGCAACATGTGACTATAAATAACTTGGAATACATATACAGTGAGACCACTGAGTAACACAACAAGGGTACTTGATACCAATTCATACATTTGCAATAAAAGGTTAAGCAAAGAAAGTAACAAATGCTGACTTACCGGTCAATGCTTGTAGTCATCTTTTGTTCTGTTTTCAATGTTATTGATTGGGGGTTTTTAAACGTGAGGTAGACATTTGTGGATGAACCTTCAAGAAAAAGGAAAAAAGAAAACAATTACCTAACCCTATTTTAAAATAACCAGGTCATCACAATACACAAAAGAAGAGGCAAGTTAAAGTGATGCGTTGCTACGGTGAAGGAAGCAATATCCTTGAACCTCCTGTGCCACCAGTCCTTGGAGAGGATGATGTTGCTGATGATGCAGGCTGGGCGTCAGGGTACACTCTTGGCGAGGACGGGCTGTTGGGGACAGCAGAGACGGGGGGTCCTTGGATGGAAGCCAACGAGGGGTGTCACGGGCGGGTCTTTGCTCAGCTGAGTTTTCCGCCTGCTTTGGTCAGGGACGAGACGCATGGCAGCAACATCAGAGTCTGCCAGAGGGGAAAAAACAAACACAAAAGACGGGTAAGTTAAGATGGTAAACGGATGATACCGATGATGGCTTACAAAATATCAGCTACAAACTAAATATTTAACTAATTATTTGCGTCCCAAATATTGCAGCGAATAGTTATGCCACCTGTTATGAAATATATGTGGGTATTTCTATGTTTTTACTTTTTTCAGAAGCAAGTACCACTCACCAGTTAAACAGTGATTCAGCAACTACAGTCTTTATGTGAAGGGGGTAGGTCAGGAAGTTCCATGTTCCTCTTGAATCTAACAACCAAGGACAAAAACAAGCCATTAACCTTGTTAAATTTCATAAACAGAGCGGCTCTCGCTAGATAGCAATATATCTGCCATTCAGGAACTAGAAGCTACTATAACAGATTGAGACAGTGGATGAAGCTGTATTTTGGATGAATTTCCTGTTTCAGATGTGGACTAACATTGATATGGAACTAGGACTGCAACGATTAGTCGATAAATCGAGTGGTCGATCGACAGGAAATTAATCTAATGTTATTTTGATAATCGATTAATCATGAGTTATTTATCAAGTACAAATAACAAACATTTTCTGAATAATGTTGCAGTTCAATTCAAATATTTGGTTCATGGACCATTATAAAAGGAATAGTTTTTCTCGGCTGCTTTTCAGATAAAGCAAGGACTAAGTCATCACTTTGGATTCTGGAAAATTGTGACTGTTGCATTAATCGACTATGAAAATAATCCTTAGTAACAGCCCTATATGGAAACCGTTATAACATATAAAGTTGGACAGTGTCCATGTGATCATCAGCGTCAGACAGCAGAAAGTCTGTTAGATAGTAGGGATGGGCATTTCTATCAAAAATACTATCCGATATTCACTAGAACTATTCAACCATTATTCAAAGATTCTCTCTCCCTGCTTTATACTGTAGTGGAGTTGAAGACACTTATGAACAGCAAATGTAACCCATTGGGAACATTTTGAAAAGTGAGATGTCCCCGGTTTCATTACATTTTAGTTTGGCTATTATTAAGGGCAGAGTACTTTGTAATACGCTTATTATGTAGAAAAATTGATATACATTGGCTCTTGAGAGTGCCTGACCGCATCCTTGGCAGGTATGCAAGGATGCAGTCCCATGTGTCCAGCGGACACATGGGACTGCAACACATAATCTGCTACAGAGATGTGGGACTCTCTCATTTTGATGTCGAAGCAAAAGAAAGATAACTGCTGTGAGTTTGTTGAGCAAGTTAAATAATCAATGTGGATACTACTTGGTTAGAGAGAATAAAGCATAAGTGGAAGAGTTCATTTCCGCCTGGACCACATAGTGCATTATCAGTTGGTAGCCATATAGGGCCATAGCACAACATCTGATGACTACCTGGGTCAATATTTGATGCCAATAAAGTGAAGTACAGCAAAGATAGAGAGGTTTCAGTAGAGTTAGGTTTAGGCGAAAACTCAAAATCAATAAATCCAATGCAAATTTGACAATATAGACTTGATGAAACACAAACAGGTAGATATCTTTAGAACCCGATTTACAATTTTGACTCTTGACCCCTCTATTGAAAGGTCAGGGCGAATATAATTTAATGATGCCAACCCAAACAATCGCAATTGCACCATATGTCCAGATGGCGACAAACAACGTGTGTTCTGATTGAAGGCAATTTACCTATTTCCTCTGAAACCCTGTCTTAGCTACTATATATTGATGTAGTTTCAAAATGTTTACTTTCAAAATGGTGTCCAGACACTGAATTATCTGTTTGTTGTGGTTTTATGTGATCAAACACAACATTGATGACAAAAACAACAAAGGTAAGACTTATTTTTGGTTGTAAAAAGAAAAAAAGGAATCTTGATTGTTTTTTGCCTCTAGTTCGGCATGTTTTAGTCACAGTGTCATATGGTTTGGACTGTTGGAATCAGTGGAGTTTCAGCTTTGGGGTTGGAATTGTCCTTGGTTTAGCTAACAATGGTTATGATAGACTCAAAAAATAATCTTATCTTTCTCGGGGTGTCTCACATGACTGCTTTCTCATGTGTTTAAATGCCTTAAACCGTCTTTGCAATTGGGGGGGAGGGGGTTTACCCGGATACGGGTCATTTCGGGATGAAGACGTTAAGACAAGATAGAAGTCGCATAACCTATTCGATTTGAAAAAATATATAATTTAACGACTATTCACATATTCGAAAATCATGACCCAACCCTATATGATAGTGTGCCAACACTGTGAGAAGAGGTTGACCACATATGAGCAAAGAGCCTATTTGTTTAAAGAAACTTTTTTACCATTTGGAAGAAGCACATATTTCTGATCATCATATTCTCATAATCTCATATTCAATGCAAACAACTGAATAATTGTAATAATTGAAAAAGAACGACTACCAAAATATGTTACTTGATGTATGAATGTATGTAGAAGTTAAACATGCTGAAATTGTTGTGTTTAGTCCTAATATATTCACCGTATTTACAATACTGCAGATACTGAAAACATACAGAAATAAAATAACCAGGAAAACCAGAAATGTAGAAAAAAGGATGGGAAAATACCAGCTGTGGAGTCTAGTATAGCGGTGAAGCAGTGTGTGTCGTAGTGGAAGGGGGTGGGAACGCTTGTGTAACCGGCAGCGCTGTAGAACTGTTCAGCGACTGCTTCACCGACCTGCTGACCCAGTGACCTACTTTCTTCCTCGTCCTCCTTCTCCTCGTCCTCCTCTTACACACAATTAACGTTGTCACTGCTTCACAGTTGGCGTGTCCCTTGCCCTATCAACCACGCCACCTGTCCGGACCGGCGTTAAGCACTCTCTCTCACACACACACACACACACACACACACACACCATTCTTCCCCTAACAGCTGTCAAGCCAATCAGACAGCCTCGCGATTATCCTTGTTAATCAACTTATGATTTGAAATGCATATGTATCCCTGTTTTGCCATAGGGGCGGCTAAGAGAGGCAGAGACTCCAGGGGGTAAAAGGTTAAGAATGAGATAGTCACAAGCGGATACCCGCAAACAGTCGACAACAGTGTTGGACATGTGGCGCAGCAGATGAAGCCTGTATCCTCCTCACACCACTCCCACACAACCCTCGGTTCTCACTGTATTCACAAAAACATGGCAGCATTTCCCTCCCACACAGTGCAGTTGATGCACCATAGAAGCCCGTTTGTCTGTGTGTGTTTGATGTGTGTGTGTGTGTGTGTGTGTGTGCATGTGTGTGTGCATTTGTGTGTGTGTATGTGTGTGTATTTGTGTGTGTGTATGTGTGTGTGTGTGTGTGTGTGTGTGTGTGTGTGTGTGTGTGCGTGTACATTAGTCTACATTTAGCCTCCCCCCAC
>OOFG01002474.1:0-10128 GCA_900323295.1 Molva molva
AAGCCGATCAGGGAGATCTCGTTGGTTTCTGGTTGAGCCATTTATCTTGTCTACATTGATGAATTCATTATGGTAACAATTCTTACTCGTATAATGAAATGCCACTTGAAGATTGGCCCCTGGTTGAATCCAGGAGCAGAGACATCCACCCCTGTTATTGTAAATTCTGCTTTGCGGCTGAACCATTTTTCTTCTTCACTGGGCTAGTATTATACCATCGCAGCTGCCATGGCTGGTGTTCTTGGTTGAAGTCTAAATGACTTGAGAACATCTTTTCAGAAGCTCCTCTTCTTTGTACTGTGCCATTCATACAGCACGACAAGGATTGGGAACTTTGATTAAAACCCAGTTTCTATTGAATGTTAATAATTAGTACTTAATAAGGTTGCAATTACAGTACTTGAAATAAAAAACGCAATCAGAACCTCTGACAATCGAGTCTTTGAAACCACGACCCTGCAGATGTATGAATATTGTGAATTTTTGGTGTCTGAGAATCTTTTAGTATTCCCAACTTTTGAGCAGGGCATATTACTTTGGGAACATGACTTTCCATTATTGGGACACAATGGCATTCTAAAATACAATCTTACTGACAGAATGGGTTAGTTCAACAGTCCAACATAAAAAAAACGTATTCTTATATCGAGGAATTCACCGGAAACTGGGATCTGGTGATCTGCCAAACAACGCGTGACATTATTTACTTCACTTAACACCAAGAGGAAACAGAACACATTCAGTGTTTCCAAATGTTCCTTATTACCCTTCAACACTCCTCTCCTATCAAGAACCCCCCCCCCAAAAAAAAAGGAAAGACAGACCGTGTCTTTCCTGATAGGCTAATTGACAGAGGCTGGTCACCGTTCCCTGACCCAATGACGCCGTAGCACTTTTAACCGGGACGCATGTCACTGGATTATGCAACGCGCTCATGTGTCCCCTGCTTTCATTGGAGCTCAATGACAAGGCGGTTTTTTTTTTGGCGGGAATCCCATGTGTCTGTGAGGCTCACCGAGACTCCGGGATCACCATCTATCATTGTCACGAGACCGTTCATGCACATCAGCGGAGCGTTCTCTCTGCGGGGCAAACATCGCCGGATCTACTGAAGGGGTTTTAGCTGTTCCCACATGTTTTTCACACTTTATTTTACTTTCATTACCTATTCATCTTAGTGGGACTTTTCAAAGGTAGATACTAGTGTTTTGGAGAAAGCTATAGGATAGTCAAGTGGGAGGGGGGAGGGGGTCTGAATGTCTAGGTTCAATCCCTCAGTGTTTCATAACTGTAGTCACTCTTTTGCATCTAACCCCTACCTGCTCCCTAATGAAATGTATATATATACACACACAGGAAGTCACTTTGAATAGAAGCATCTCCGGAAATGTCTGAAATAACATGATATACAATCCAAATGACAACCGTAGTCGAGTCGAAGTAAAAGTTAACACAAAGGTGCACAATGGTATTTAACAATGGGTTAAATCACACAAATTAAGGCCGAATGAGGTCAGGATAATCTAACATTAGTGCCTGTAGAGTAGACGGGAAAGGTTACCAGTGCAGTGATACATGCCTATGACCTGGCACATATATCAAATTACTAATATAACAGCATAGCTCTTGATTAGGATGGTAAAATACGATGATAGTCCTTTCCAAATGAAATACCACATGGAGTACCACATGTCTCTCTCTCTCTCTATGCTATCCGCAGCTCTGCGGCCCATTCGATTTAGTGAGCGTAGCCGTGTTTCAAGTGACCCGAGGAGAAAGCGTTTACAAACAAGATCATGCATCATTTTCTTTGGTTGTCCGAGCAGCTAATGGACAGTGCTACCATCTCTGCCGCTCAATCTCACAACCTCCGTCTCAATTCATGTGTCCTTACTGTTGCCAAGGAACAAGCCTTTTAACTCAGCTCTGAAGAAGAAGAAGAATAATAAAAAGAGGTAGAAGAAGTATAATTAATGATAGAATTATTGATGAGTAGAAGTAGTCATAGTTTTCATAGAAGTTTTAGAAAGAAATATTACCAAGTGATATTATCACTTGTCCAATAAGCATTTGCTATTCAGTATTTACCATTCCAGTTGTAGTATGAGCAGGAATATCAATATCATCATCAAATAAAGCATCTCCACCTATAGTATCTGATACCTGGTGTAGTGCCCACAGCTCATTGTCTCCAACCCCCGTGATAGCAACAGAGATAGATTGTCTAGCATCAATCAGGAATAAGTGTGTAAGCCTAGCAGACAGCTGTGCTGCCCCCAGCGAGCGAATAACTGCTCTTACGTTGTCCTTTTCTAAGTCGTTGCTGTTCGGGGGCTGTGTTGAACAGCACAGCAACAAAACATCCTCCAGCAGCAGTGACGATAAACACGATTGATGTCTGCAACCGAGACATTTGACTTTATCCAGCCACGCCTGAGAGCCATGGTTTGCCGTCATTGCCCTACCCGGAGAGGGGGTTTTCTGGAAGGTGGGTTTTTTTCCCGGAACATTTTCATTTTTTTCACTCTGCCTAATAACCACACTGATTGCACGTCATTAATGGGGAAGATTACCCAACAGTTTATGTCCCAATACACATGGAAATGAGATCTGTTGAATATCTGGGGGAAAAAAACAGTCTATTATTGTGTCTAAGTGTTTTTCTGACAGAAGATTATATCTAAGCAACGTTAATTTATTCAACCATCTATTCTCCAAATGTGGAAATTATAGAGTGAATGCAAACAAATGTTGTTTTAAATCATGGATGATGGCCTTTTAATGTTCGTTGCGGTTAAGAGGCTTCATCTTACCGGCACTATAATGCACCCTGGACTCCAAAACAACACTTTTCAAAAAGTTACATATATTTAATAGACATAGACAAAAAACACACACTCGCTTAACATTACAAATTACCAACAAATTATAATTTAGCACCTTACCAAATACCCATGGTGCACAATGAGGGATATGAAATTTAATTACAATGTTATAATAATGCTTTTGCCCATGAGTGATTTGATTAAATGAGTTTAAGCAAATAATACATTGTAATTAGTTTAAACATCAGGCATAGATCTGGGTGAAATTGATGACTGACAGGCATTTTTTAATCTGATCCAAGTGGTCTCAATGTTCCAGCTAGATGTTTCAATGAAGAACTCCATGGGTGTTTTCACACTTAACTATAGCTAGTCTCATAACACTATATAATAACGATAATAACTAATCATTGTCTCATAGCACTTGAAAGATATATTGAAGACACTACCAAGAAATAATTGATATTAATTATATTCTCTACCCAGCACTCAGAGGACAGAATAGTATAGGCCTAGTAGTATAGGCCTGGTATAGTAACCCAACACTGCTTAATTATATTCTCTACCCAGCACTCAGAGGACAGAATAGTATAGGCCTAGTAGTATAGGCCTGGTATAGTAACCCAACACTGCTTAATTACAACCTATAAGAGTATTTTCTTCTCAGTATTTGTGCAATGAAAGATTATCTAAATGACCTCTCTTTCATTTAATGTATTCATGGAATAAACAGTCTTTTGTATCATTGCTAAAGATGGTCACTGATACATCAGAATACATGTGTGAAATTAATGCTGCTAGGTGTTCGTTTTCTTTGATTCTACATTTACATTTGACATTGGCTAATGTTAAAAGCACAATGATGAAATACAACTCTGAAAGTAAAACTGAAAAAAATAGAAAACGGAAGGGAAAGTAGTGAAAGTTTTTCGTCATTATTTATAATCACAGGGATAAATTTTACACCCCAAGAAATGTCCACAGCATTACTACCAACATACAAAATACATGAAATGTGCAGTCTATATCCCACATTAATATATATTGAAAATGGAAAACAACACATTAATATAGATGGAAACATTTCAAATGGGTAATTTGAATGTGTTAATATCCATGTATATCACACATACAACTTATTAAGCCATCAATTGGGAATAAGTCCATTGCATATATTCAGTAGCAGAACAGGCAAAATATAGATTCCTCTGGTGTTGAAAAAGGTCTGACCCTCTGGAGTTGTATTTAAATAACACATGATAATGGGAAGAGTTACAAGACACATAAGATGTAGCCCATAATTCTTCAAAGCACAAAGAGGATGATACACACATAGAAAAAGGGGTAAGGGAGGTGTACAGAACACTATGTATAGTTGTAGTAGTGTCCATATATGGGCGTAACGGAAGAAGATATTCTGCTGGTCAGTGCATCTACTATAAACACGGCCAGAGGCTTCAGCTGCTGGAACATAGATCTTCTCTAGACAGGACTCTGGTATCAGGGATGACCTCGCACCATGCAGGAGGAATCACACTTTTGAGTCACACATTTGGAAGTTCTATTAGTATTTACTATGTTTATGATTGAAGCTGATGTTTCATAAAGGTTCTGTCCAAAGGTTCGGATGGTTTAAGGCCAACTTATTACCCTGCTTGGACATTGAGTCACATTTGGAAGTTCTATTAGTATTTACTATGTTTATGATTGAAGCTTATGTTTCATAAAGGTTCTGTCCAAAGGTTCGGATGGTTTAAGGCCAATTTATTACCCTGCTTGGACATTGAGTCAAATGAAAATAAAAAACCTACAAAAAGTGAATTGTTATGGCTCTGGTTCAGAGTATACACTACACACTGGGTTTACAAAATAGTTTTCTGTTTTCATAGGAAATCGCCACAACATTGGTTTGTCAAAGTACCAAACAAATGTATAAGGCAACCATATGGACTGTCCACATAATATTTATTTATAACATTCTCTAAAGAGAGACTTTGTTATCTCTGAGCTCACAACGGCATCTAGTCATGTGCAATTTTTTATCAAGTTTCTAGGTACCGTTGCGGCAGAATTCTGCATCTAACGCCGGTCTATGCATCGGTAAAATGCATCAAGACTCAAGCAGAAGATGTTCGTCAGAACATAAGTTCAGTACATCCTGAACCGCTTTACAGATGGGTACAATTACACAAAGCTTTAGCGCTGCTGTCGTTGCTCTCAAAGAGAAACGGAGGAAGCAGGGAGACAGCAGGTCCCAGAACGTTTTTGTGATAAGTTTCCCATGTCGTTTAGGAAGGTGTGTGCAGCCTAGAATACCAGGCATCCCTCTCAGCCCTCTTGCTGTGCCTCACCTTCTGTCTCTCTCCATTAAAGCCTGCCAGCAGCACTGACTGTACACAATCTGGAGCCGCCATTCGGCCGTGGAAAACAAGGCGGTGACCAACGGTCAACTCAGCCAATGCTTGCAACTGCATGTTCATTTCTTTGACAGAAGACTGACAGAAAATATGCAATTTGTATTACATGTTTCATATTTAGAAAAAAAGCATTGTTTTTCCTGATAGATATATTTCAGGACCGATATCCACAAATCCGTCCACTCAAATATCACCCAACGGCGAAATGACATATGCAGTCTTGTGTAGGTGATTACATTAACAACACAAAAATGAAGGATGACTCGAGGCATAAGTGACAATATGGCCTTGCCATCCAAAGCTGTTCTGCAGTTACTTGAACGCAATGATTTCTCACTGCTATTCAACAGGCGGGCAGACAGTTAGACAGACAGGCCGATAGACAGGTAAACAGACAGACAGACAGGCAGACAAACTGACAGGTGGCACAGACAGAGAGAAAATCATGCAGGTGGCAAACAGGCAAGCAGACAGACTGACAGGCAGGTGGGTGGGTAAGCAGGATGACATAGGCACAGACAGACATCAAAAGTAAAAGTAAAAAACATTCAAAATCATGCACAAGCTCATGTCATGTTGAATTAAGTCGGAATCACAGACATTCATCAAAAAATATATACATTCAACAGAAATGCATTGGAATATCCTTCTTGGTTCTGGCATGTTGTCATCGTCCTAGTTTGTCACATTAGGCAGTGGCGTGGATAATGAAATGTAAACCACCCAATGCATCGTGTTACGAGGACGACCCAAGGCATGTTCGCAGTAAGCAGATGCTCCTCGCCAGTTCTGTGGCAACAAACTTTCATACGGGGTCACAGTTTGCTTTTCTGTCGCCGTGCCGTGCCAGATGGCTATGGGAGCCTTCACTGTCTCCTACCACTCCGCCCTCTGGAGTATTGCAACAGACTGCCGCTTCGACATTGACAAGAAACAGAACACATCCGTAATTATCAGAAGTTCTCTCGAGGGAGGTGTACACATCAGATGAGGTGCGTATAAGGCTGCCGTTTTATAGATGGTGTGTGTGTGTGTGTTTGTGTGTGTGTGTGTGTGTGTGATTTGTCTCAGAACCAATTGAAAAGTCCCCTCATTAATGGTGACTCGCCAACGTCAGTTGATTGTGTTATTTAGGGATGAGAGAAATGTGGGATTAATTATGTTGACTTGTCCTTGTTCTGTTCCACCAGCCTGCCTTGTTTCTTATGTCCCTTGATAGCATAAATGTTGTGAAAAAGATTGTCGTTTTAGATCCTGTCTTTCTTAAAATGTCAAAGGTGAATAGTTCAAATGGAGAAACACATTGTGAATGTGGCGTAGGCCTACATGAACAAAAACTTACAAAAACTTACAAAAACTTACAAGAACTTACAAAAACTGTGATTCACATCCATGTCATCTCACATCCATGGCCAATCAAAGAACTAATTCCGTTTAGAGGGTAAATTAAAAAATGATTTCATTGTCCTTCCTTTTTCAGCGGTTTTGCATTTCTGCTCAGGAAGTTACCACATTTTTATTAAATAGGATTGTAGTTTGGCGCCCACGAACTGACCATTACCATAAACAGCCAATAATATGATGTAGTCATCAGTCACAGCCATTAGGAGACCTATAAAGGCAGTTCCCATAAACCCAATAAAAAAAGAGAGATCTCGTGCTCAATAAACAGAAACTTGACAACTCCATCGTCGGTACCAGTTGTCGGGGATGTTGTCAGGGAATAGAAAGTTTGGCTGTTTGTTTGGCAAACTTCAACGTGAGAGAGCAGTAAAGGCCCTATGGCAGCAAATAATAGTGGCTTTTGGGAATTGAGGTTTGGTGGCTTGCAGTCAGACTTAGATATTTCCTATTACACTTGTGTGTAAAGGGAACATTGTTCTCATGTTCTTCTCAACCAGTATGTTGGGGATGGGGGGAGAGAGGATTGGTGGTCTAGGTGTCAGTATTTGCGCTAGTGGTGCCACGCTGATTTGCCACTGTAGTACTGAATCATTTAGGATAGAAGCCAGGATAATTAAATGTGTGCAGGATAATTAATAACAGTTAACACAATGCTCGACAGTCATAAATTCCTTCCAGTAACACAGAGGGGCGTTAGTCGCACAGATAAGCCTGGCATAGCGTAGCCATAGCGTAGCTATGCCAGGCGGTAGCTTGTTTAGTTTATATCCATGGTAAAAGCATGCTTTATTTGGTTTGGCCCATGTAGACAGACACCTAGCATGGTTGGTTGGAGAGGGGAGGGGGACGGGGGACGGGGACAAAATAAACCTTTCAGGTCATGTCTGAACTCATTTTATAATTGCCAACATAGCTTTGACCAGCATCATCACTATGCTATGCTTTGTGGTCTGTTCCATATCCAGGTTGGCTATCTGGGTCATTTCACCTACGTTTTAAACCACAGCTTCTGGGGAAGCTGTGAAACCAACTTATGTCAATAGAAAAGGGACTTTCATACTCTTTGCTATTTTTTAAGGCATTTTATCATTTAAAAACAAAGGGTATTGTAGTAATGAGAGTTCCAGTTGGTTTAATGAGCTTCACGTCCTCGGCCATGAAAACAGAAATACATCAATAAAACTAAATGTGGTAGGAATATTAATCAATGCTATTTTTACAACTGCTTAAATTATTTGTTTAGAGTCTTACCACTTGAGCACATCTTATTTTTCAAGATCTAGGCCAGTGTTTTTCAACCTGTGGCGCCCATACCACTGGTGGTACACGAGGGTACTGCACGTGGTACATGGGATATTCATCTGGAGATAGACAAATTTACAATAATATAAAAAGCATATAGATTATTGAAAATGAATGCATAATCAATATTTTTCAGTAAATAAAGCATAACGGCTTGTTATTATTTAAAAAATAATGTTGCTTTGTGTATTCCACCCTTTCGTCGTTCATCGTTTTCCGTTGTAATGTTTTCCATTGATGTTTTGTGTTCATTTGTGTTTGCATAATAAACACGGCTGGGAGCATAAGCAGCGTTGCTGCTTTTTCTTTCCACTGTTTCCCAGTGGCAATGGCCTTCTTGCAGTAATAATTGTGTATAAGGCGGGCGCTGGCACTCTTTGCTCAGCCACTGCCACTGTCTATTTATCTATTTTTTACCGTTTGCATATGAGGTGGTCCGTGAAAGGTGTTGATGACAATTTAGCGGTACACCTATGAACCACTGATCTAGGCTACTTTGCGGCCATAAGCAAGGAAGAGGCAACACAGATACACATGGTATTGAATCCTAAACATGAATATCACACTGAATCATTTGCACTATCTTAAAGACTCTCCGGTCTATTTGCCAACTGGGGTTTCACTTTCTGGATATTAAGGGTACTTGTTCCCATGGTAATGTGAGTTTTCTTTTTTTTTTTCTTTACATCCACCTGTATTTTCTCTTTCTTTTCTGTTCTCTTGTTATCTTGTTTGTTCTTGACCCACACCGAAATCCATGCATTACCAGTGATTACACCAGACATGTACATCAAAGTAACCATCACTGTGATGCATCAAGAGCGCGTACCATTTAAAAGGCTCAATCATTACCGCAGCGACACGGGTTTGATTCCTGCCCGTGGTCCTTTGCTGCATGTCTTCCCCTCTCTCTCCCATACCTTCCTGTCTATCTCAATCTATAATAAAGCATTAAAAATGCAAAATAGAAAATAAATAAAAAGACTACAGCTGTGATTGTCCCTATTTACATTACATGGCCTATAGCATCAAGCCTCTTAAACCTCTGCATTGTCCCTTCTGTAAATCAAAGCAAAAGCGAGAATGGCGGCACTAAATTCTCTTTTCCGCAGGGAGTGGTAATAGTAATAGCAGAATAGTATTAGTAATAATCATCATCATTATCATAATAATCACCAAAGATTTTGTTTCCCGCACGACTCTCCGGGCCCCACTGTGAGAGCGTGAAGCATCTTGCTAATGGGTTTTTGTACTGGGGACATGCAAGCGTTCCACAAGCTTTGCTAAAAAGGCATCTTTATGTTTATTGGTTCCAAAGCACTAAGGATAATACAATATGTCTGTCATTGCTTTGGATTGCTATTGTTTAAAATCATATTACACTTTTGGCTCTTTTTTTACTATTGCATGGCATTTAGCTTGCAGAGTGATCTTTAACGCTCTGCTTTTGCCCGTTACTGCAAAACATTAGAGCAATGGCCCATTTGCCTTTGAGAAAATTAATTTGTCCCATCTGCAACAAGGACAGGCTGGGGATTAACAGTGAAATTGATGAAACAGTAGGAAAATTAAATGGTCGTCATCATTTAAATGTCAAAAAATAAAATAGTTTACCCATAACTTTTGTCAAATTTACCTGGCCATTATTTGATTACGTGAAATATGTATATTGTTCATGGTATATGGAACCCAACGAATCATGCATAAATAGCAGATCAGCAACAGCAAAGGGGGAAAAAAGGGGAAATGCATTCTATGTACCTATTGAGATTTAGGTCGCAGTAAGCCACAGCACTTCTATTTTGGTATTTATTTTACCTTTATTTTACCAGATGAGGCTTATTGAGATAACAATCTCTTCTCCAAGAGCAACCTGGCCAAGAAAGCAGAACGAACAGGGCTCATACATAAAACAAAGGGTTACATCATGGTTACACAGAGACAACCCGTAAAAGGACACACAAGCATACGTTTTAAGCATAGAAATACTTCATGTGAACAGTTTTGAAACACAGACACTGCTTCTCCAAGTCCTTCAAATCTTGTTTTGAACGGATTAACAAATTCACTAATATCCACTCACAAAATCCCAAATATTCCCCAGCATCAACAAAATCACCAGTATCCACAAGAAATCCAGTGATTAAACGTGCATCCTCCAGTCATCTCCCCCCCCCCCC
>OOFG01002476.1:0-10561 GCA_900323295.1 Molva molva
CCATCAGCACCACACTGGAGGGGAAAATCATGCCGAAAAATGCAGGTTATTTCTTTATTTTTGCCTTGTCCTCGAGATGAATAAACCAAATCAATCATGTTCTATAATATATTTATTGTACATAATAAAACTATGTATGCGAGATGTGTATGTATTTACATATTATAAATATATACAAAGAAATTTGTTAACTTGTGTACTGTTCACAGTACCCTTTTATTGATAAAAAAAGTTTGGAAATGAAATGGTGTTCGAATGATGTTCCTGACCATTTAGTATTCATCGATTAGCTTCACACATATACAAAGAGAAGCTGTTTCCTTTTTCCTCTGTTGCCGAAAACTTTTAATCCAAAAGAAAAATCGATAGTAATTAATTTGCAGTTGATGGATTAGAGGTAACTGCCGCTAGCAGCCTTACAGAAGTCGGCAACTTGGCTCTCCTTTCCGTAGATATACTCTGCGGGTTTATAGCAGCGAGGTCAGGAAGTCTACAAGATGTAGGAAGTGGGAATTCTCATGTGTTTAGTCACTGGAAAATGAGTAAAGGTATGACCTTTCCACAAACATACACACACACTGCACAGTGGACGGCCTCGCATGCATTCGCCATGTGCATTCTATCGTGAAGAGTGAACCAAAACACACCTTCACACAAATACCCTTACAAAAAACCAACTCCCGATATTACATTCATATTGTTCTCTTGTCCTAGTTGATTGTGAGTTATCAATTGACTTACACACGGCTACAGGCACCACCCATTCCAAATTCCCACACTACAGTTGATTTGTATTCCAATGCATTCCTGGGAAGAGGGAACCATCTGCAAAGTGATATATTTATGTTTTACTGTACCTGCAATGCTCATTAGCATTTACTTACTAAATATGGAAATTATGTAGAAGCACCATCAGCACAGTTCCAAATATATAATCAGGATGTGTAGGACCGCAACTCTCTTTCTCCCATGGTCCCTAATTAGCATGGCTGTGTGTGTGTGTGGTTGTATGTGGGTGTTTGTGCACGTGTGTATCCATGCGTGCCATATTGCTTCCAGAATGTTAATGAGCACCCAGGGATGAAACTGAAGATGAGGAGGCACCAAAGAGATCATTACTGGACACATAGAATAGCCAAATGTGTAAACAAGTTGGACCAACAATGAAAATAGCTCCAAATGGATATTGGGTGAATATTCTCTTATTTGCTTGTAGTTTATTTACTGCCACATCCAAACATCAGGGCTTCGCAAGGTGTTGACAACAAGCTATTTATCTATTGTGTCAGTTCTATTTTGATGCGTCTATAACTGACGCCGTGAACAACGAGAGCATAATCGAAAGAAGCACACAGTAGACATAAATACGAATTTAAGAATCATGAATGCCTGCTT
Organism: Molva molva; assembly: GCA_900323295.1. NCBI lineage: Eukaryota > Metazoa > Chordata > Actinopteri > Gadiformes > Lotidae > Molva > Molva molva. The sequence goes on from OOFG01002476.1 coordinate 1,396, forward strand.
CAGTGTTGGATTCCCAGCATAATCTGTCATTTGTAAGTTAAAGAACCTGGAAATTAATTAAGGTATAGGACAACATATACGTTACAAGAGCCAACTTGCCAAGCAGATGTTTTTCCCGCCATGTTACACCTCGGGTTCCTATCTGTCTATCTCAACGAATGGCCAGGCCACTAAGGAGTCAAGGTCTCTGTCGGCAATGAAAAGGAAATAGTTCCACAAATGCAAATATAATCTTGACACACCTGGAAGAGTGAAAGCTGTAACTAAACCAGTGTTTTTGCCACCTTTGGTACGCGTACTACAGGTTGAGAAACAATTGGCACTGAATGTGGTACGTGAGATTTTATTCTTGAAATAGACGCATTCACAATAATATAAAAAAATATATATAGATCATTGAAAATAAATATATTATAAATATTGTTCAGTAAATATAGTATTTATATATATTATGGCTTGTTATTATGTCAAAACAATAGTTTAGCTTTGAGCATTCCATCATTGCTTTTTCATTGTAATGATGTTTTGTGTTAATTTGTGTTTGAAAAATAATCACACTGGGAGAATTCACAGTGTTGCTGACTTTTTCTTTCCACTGTTTCCCACCGGCCATGGCCTTCTTGCAGTAATAATTGTGTATTAAGAGGGGGCATTCTTTGCTCAGCCACTGCATGTGTATTAATCCATTTTTTTAATATGTGGATATGAGGTCGTCTGCAAAAGTTTTAGATGACAATTTAGTGGTACACCTAAAGATAAAGGTTGGGGACCACTGAACTAGACTGATGGTTGTTACAATAAGGGTACTTAATCAACATTAGTTAATGCCGTAATTAGCATTATTATAAAGCATAGGGCTTAGGGTAGGTAGGGGTTAATTAGGCTTAACCCTAGCCCTATTAAATAATGTATAAATGAATACCTTTGTTTTACATGAACACCATTACTAAACATGAACACCATTACTAAACTAGAAAAGGCATTTTCTTCAGTAATTGCGGTGTGAATGCTGGCTGTTGAAAGGCTGACGCTAAACTGGATTGCTGGCTTTGAATGATTTGTTAAATGTTGTGTTCAAAAGTTGAAAGTCTGAATGGAGTATGCGTAACAATATAAACATAAAAAATATTTTTATATTGTGAAATAGTTGAAGCTAGCTTAAGTGATACAGTATGAACCTAGGCCTATTATTATGATGAAGTATTAGTATGATAAATAGTAGACGTAGTATTAGTATGATAAGTACCAGTAGTAGAAGTGCACTGATAACTGTGAAAGTCCTATTATATGTAGGCCTATTAATCGGATATGTAGTAGAAGTACTATGATACATAGTTAGCATTGGTATGATAGTAGTTGCATTAGTACCATAAGTAGAAGTAGCATTCGTATCATACAGTATCAGCACAATACTTAGCAGTATTGGTATGATAAGTATTAGTATTAGAATGATAATAACAAAGCCAAGACATTTATGGTTGTAACTTGGAACTTTATTCACATCTAGTTTGTCGAGTTTAGGTCATAGAATGATAAGGCTTTTGCTGTTGGAATCTGTGGAGGCTTTCATATGACATATCGTTTGTGTAGATAGCATGACATGAAAAAGATTGTTTTCAAGTACATTAGCATTCATTGTGTTCTTCTATTGGAAGCAGACAACCAGCAATGTTTGAAGAACATAGCCTCAAACCAATGCCTTGTTCTAAAAAAACTATAACTCGGACTACTAAAAAATGATTCTAACACCAATTAAAAAACCTGAACCACCATAACGTTGCGCTGTGTTTCTTGGTTCAATATTGACGTTAGGCTCCACGCTGTCCGAAATGTTTAGCTTTTGTAAGAGCCAGCTTGGTCTAGAGCGGGGGTGACGTCACACGCTCTAAGCAGGAATCAATATGAAGTGGGTATAAAACTAAAACTGTTGAATCACAACGTATAAATCATATCGAGAATCTGTTTCAATCAGTATGAAGATCAAAATTATGATTTGTTTAATGTTCAAACAAAGTTCAAAGGTTAAATATTGACCGAGTTTTGAAGTTATGATGTGTTATTTGAAGTCTCACAGAAATAGACTTAAATTATACAATTTAATAATCCGGTTATAATAATAATTTTAGTTGAAAAGTAGTAGCAACATTTTACAATTTGAATGGATTCTCTTGGTAAAAAACTGTGGAATTAGTTAAAGTCCAAAAAAAGTGTCAGACAGAATTTGATGAAAAACATATGTTGTGAATGCCTCCAGCATTCACACCATAGATTACTCGATACATAAGGTAACTGTTCATTAATGCTTATTAGTGCATTAACTAATGTTAATTTATGGTTAGTTAATGTAGCCTTATTGTAAAGAGTTAATAGCAGGGACACAATATTTTTGATGTCAATCGTAAAGCCAAAGGTTTTGCTTTATTTATTTATTATTATTATTTATTATTTATTATTTGCTATTACTTATTTAACATATGATCTGAAGTTCAAAAGCACATTCAAAGCCACCATCTTGGTCCTTCTTGACAAAACATTCTAGAATAACCAAGCAACCAGTTGTTATTATTCTTAAGATAATATTGATGTGTCAGGATGGGAGCTTTGAATAGTGCTAACATCATATGAAACCATCCTACGCCATCAAAAGAACAACAGCATTTTCCCATTGACTGCAGCATCAAGCCGTGACGGCGGCTGCAGCTTCATCTATCACCACCACTAAGAAGCCACAGGAGGCCATGAGGTCCAGCCTTCCTCATCAGCTTGTTGTGTCTCTGGGCATCGACCGGCAGCCAGCCTGCCACCGCCTCCTCCACAGCACAGCACTTGCAAAGTACACTACGTGCTCGGGCTCATGAGCCAGCACCATGCCATGCCACGCCGCCTATCATTAGCCAGCGAGATCCAATTAGAGGTCTGATTGCAGGGCTTGTCGCTGTGTCTGCTGCTGCCCCAAACACTTGTGGCTGGATTGTTTTGAGTCAAGCTTCATACGGGTCCTGGTGATGGAGGTCTGTGTACTCATATGCTGGAGTGAGTCTGCGGTGTTACTTCTAGAAAGAAACTGTTTATATGTGCACCCATGTAATAATAAAAAATAAAAAATAAAAATAAAAAAACGAAATAAAATAAGGGCTAAAAACAGAATGGTGCCTCAGCTTCTCCCTGACCTGGGTGAACTCTGCTTGCTGCACTGGCAGCTGAAGGGGGAGCAGGTCAGTCCAGACTCTCAGGGAATGTTCTTCCACCACGGTGTCCTCATTAAGACCTGCTTCTTCCCCTGGGTAACTCGCCTTAGGTGTGTTCAAACTCTAGAGCTGCAGCACAACTGGACACTGCTGCAAAAGCTAAAAAGAATTTGGCAGTGAAACATATGTATGAATTTATTAACAGAATATATAAAATAAAATAAAAACATTGAAAAATGTGGATACTGGAAATATGTATAAATCTTAAGAACTGAATGTATGCTACAGGTATTATCCGTTTTCTCGATGAAATATCGAATATTTGTTATCCAGTATGCAAAACTCCACCTTGTGCAACGAATGGGTCATTAACGTTTTTCTTCTCTTTTTTTACAAGCAAATCCATAAAGTGTTCATCTAACCTTATACCTTCTCAAATGTGCTACTGAAAACTCTACCAACTAATTGCCTGAAATGATTTCCCATTCAGTAATGGCATATTTCTCATAAATGTCATAATATGTGAAACGGTCATGGTTATTGAGGCTTGGTGAGGCCAACTCAATGGAGAATGTTGTTCAGAAGAATAAAACTGATGTATTGTGCCTGTCTTTGATGGGGATTCTCATGTGATTTGCTAATGAACTTTTCATTGTGCTATTGCAACGCTTTCTTCCACTCTGAATGTTGCAAATTGATCTCAATGTCATGTGGGAATGTGTCCCAGGAGCATGTGAAATGTTCATTAGAAACTGTCCCTCTTCTTGATGAAGTTAGTTTGTTTGCATGTTGAAAATGATGCATCCAAATAATGTACAACTACATTAGGGGAATGGTTAATGGACTTTATTGATAGTGTCGTCAAATGCAGCCCTATTTGCTAAGTTTTCCCTGATGGTTCTGCCTTTTCCTGTCCTCCGTCACTACTTCTGCCATTCATTTGCTTTGGTTTTGCTGTATGGCAAAACAAAGGACTATGGCAAAGCTATGGCATTAGCTCAGGAGGTAGAGCAAGTTGTCTGGCAACTGCAAGGTTGCTGGTTCGGTCCCTGGCTCCTCCTAGCTAAGTTTGAGATGTCTCTGAGCAAGACACCTTACCCTAACTTCTCTAGTTGTTCCCTTGCATGGTTGACACAGCCCTGTGTGTTTGAGTGGGTGACTCTGAGGCACTAATTGGCAACAGGTTACAAAAGTTGTAACATAGCTGTCGCAGGCCTCCAATTAGCCTGTTTGCCTACTCCAAATTGCTGACCCTAGTTTTAAATATGTTGTTGCTTGCCTACCCATCTAATCATAAGGCTGTCTATGTTTTAGTGTGTTGCTGACCATGACTGGACGCCTGGCCACCCCACTTGACGGCTACCAGCTTGCTCACTCGCCAGTACTTCATCACCATGGACAATACAAGTTTTATATTTATATTTATAACAATTCAATTTACCTTAAAATGTTTGCTTGTAATGCTACTATTATGTAAGTAGATTATGGCACCCATTGCACTCCTCACAATCCGTAGAAGGAAGGATCCCCCACTCTGTTCCTTCTCAAGGTTTCTTCCTTGACAATAAGGGAATTTTCCTTTCTTTGTGGGCTTGGGTTTGGGGTTGTGCTAATATATGCCTTGTAATACCCTTTGAGACCGTTAATGTGATTAAGGGCTATTCAAATAATATTTACCTGACCTGACTACTTTAGGTGATTTTATTTGAGTAGAATGTTAATGGAGGATTAAGAAAGTACTATGTTGTTGTGTGTGTGACACACAGGCCCTGAAATGAAGTCATGGATAGGAATGTGTTGACTGCACTGTCAATGTGTTCAAATGTGTCACTGACCGCCTCCAAATATGTTGTTTTTGATTGGATTTGAATGCTCAATGAAAGCGCCTGGATGCGTAGAAGCGTTCACACCTAGGGGGTTTTAGCTGTTGATTGGGCTGCAATCTACTGTCAGGTGTGAACAGGGTTCTAAATTCCTTCCCAACAACCACCTCTACTCGTAGGCTTTGCCATCCCTACTGAACCACATCATGCGTGGTGTTCAGTGAAAAAAAGTTTAAACCAACAGGCTCGCAAAATAAGCCATGTTTGACAACTTGTTATAAAGGATTTACCGGATTTGAAAATGGAAAACTCCCATTCCCTGCACAAGATTTCAACTGCAAGTCCATAAAGAAAAAGTCCATGCGGTTTTGATTTTCCGCATGGTATAGCTCGTAATCAAGCAGGTGTGCTGAAAAGCCAGACCTTTTCATCTATGGATGGCCGCTTTGATGGCCTGGTTGAGTCATAAAATACGGACAGGTCTAAGGCCGTGCTCTAATAAAACCAAGGTCAGACTAATGGTCCATGGAGAATAGAGACAGATACTATTTCATTTCTTGGAGCTTTATTTCCCCCCTCCAAAACTTCACTGCTCTTCTCTTGTGTCTCATCTCACCGTTGACATTGCCTCATACTTTAACATTGTTATATTATATGTGAGAAGTTTTACCTTGTTATATGCTGCTGCTTTATACGATTACATCTGCCCTCATTAATCTTCATTCATCTCACCTTCTGCCCCCTGCAGGTAACCAGGCAGGTACACCTGATGCCCCCCCTGATGCACCCCCACTAAAGCCATGAGTCATTGCAGTAGACAAAGGTCATTGTTGAGGTAAATGTCTATTCTCAGTTCGAGCTCTGCATGATTTATTCCTGAACAAGTCAGTATCGATTTGGAAACCCTTGACAAAAGATGGTTGGTTTACAGGCAAGGCAACCCAACATTAGGCAATTGTTATCCCCACACTAGTCTCACAAATCAGACTTCAGGCTAATAATCTAAAGTCTGATAGAAGACAAGCTAAAATCTGTGTGAATGGGGCGTTTCACTTTTTTTATGTTTCATATTTGTTTGGACCAAATCATTTTGCTGGAGGCAGGGGTCTGTTTGCGCATAATTGCGTATTAACATCAAACACAAACTCGGCCAGAACTAGTAAACTGTAAAAAAGTAGCTCTATAGGTTTCAAATCAACACACTGTAGAAACTGGCCCTCTTCTGAAGGCTTCATCCACTCGCTCTAATTAGTTTCTCCGCCGTAGAATAACAAAAAAGGAAACAAGGCGTATCTCAACCCCTTTCCGTTTTCGGTTTGCAGCCCAGGCTCTGTACCAGGAGCTATAACATAGTAGGATTGCTGGAGCTGAGATTATCCGCACACTAATGTCTAATCAAGGTATATGAGGTCTAACCAAGGTATATATATGAGATTGATTGATACAAAAGCGATTGGTTGATTGTTTCATTGATTTTCTGACTGTGATTCTGATATTCTGTCTTTGATTGATTTATTTGATATATTTATTGGTCGATTGTTTGGTTCATGATTAATTATTTGATTGATCGATTGATCTTTTGACTTGTAATCACATCTCTGCGTTGTATTCAGTTTGTCGCGCCTTCAGTATTGTCTTTTGTTACTGTAGGGCTGTCTAGTGTGTAAGCTGCCCTGGGTGAGGTTGTCTGAAACAGACTTCAGTGTAAGGGAGGGATTTACTTCCTCTTAACATATCTGTTTTAGGAAAGGTTAGAGGTGTTGTGATGTGCCCCATAGCCAGTGAATTCAATAATTAAAACGGTGGGGAAGTGAAATGATGAGGAAATACTGCTGAAAAAACATGGCTGAATATGTGAAGGTAAATTAAACCCCAAGACATTCATTAGATAAAAATGTATTCAGGATATTTAATATATGGAAAATAGAAGCCAGATGAAATTTGATGCCATTTTCTTGCACTGTTTATATTAAGTAACAACCATCAATGAAAACAATGTGTTTTGGTTTGTTACCTCCATTGAATAACAATGAGGATGGGATATGCCAGTCAGCTTTGTGATGATCTTTGCCTTTCAGTTGCGAAAACATGGATGTAACAACACGCAAGTATCTTCTTCCCCAGTTGTACCAAATGCAAAGTCAGCAACCTGTGACTGATCACCTGACATAATTCTTCACAAACACCTAATTACAAAACTTCCCGAAACAAATACCTATATTTATTTGAAAGATTCAGCAATTTGTCATCTTCAAGAACCAATGTTCCAAATTACCCTTGGTCGTAAATGTAGGGCTGCCAAGGTGATAAATGACCTTCCCATCTCCCTGATCATATCCAGTGTCATCATCTACCCTCTCCCTTCCTCTTGGCTAGCAGAGAGAACCCCCAGCACCACCCCACCCCTTGATTAATTAACAGAGCCATGGGTTAATGTTGTGAGGTGGACCTCCGTGGCCAGACACTTCATTCTGGGAGTCTGCGATATAACAACTGCCTTCAACGGTGTGGTGGAGGTGCGGCCATAACAGTGATAACAGGATGTTCAGCAGATTTCTATGGAAGACTCAATAAATGAATGAATGAATGAATAGATTAATAGATAAAAACTTGTCATCAATGATCAACTAACAGGCATTAGAAGCCTGGCAGATTTGCACTTGGTTTTCTCTTTAAATTGTATGATTTGGACTGAGTTTTTGATTATGTCATTACATATTTTATTAGTTTTCAGTTTCACACATTTATCTTGTTAATTAAATTAAATTAATTTAAACCTGCACGATGTACCTTTTTCTATTAGCAGCCTCTAGTGGTTTGAGTAACTGTCGACCCAACTGGATAGACTTGTTGATGGGTGTGTTTTATTCTTGAGAAACCTTCCAGTTGAGATATATTTTAATGGAGCAAATAGCTGCAATATAAAGGCTGGTCCTCCATAGAGGTTAGTTATTTTGTATCAGCATTGTAATGCAAAAGTAAAATAAAAATGCCATGGAAATGTTTCTAAGAATTGGAATTCTAAACCAAGAAATTTAATCTGACGGCCCCTCCCATACATGCTGCATCAATAAAAAAAAAGATCAGATATAGAGAACAACACAAATTACCATATTTCATCACTCATGACAAGATGTCACTGAACCATGACGGCAATGTTGTTTATGCTCTGGCAGCATAATCTATATATTCAACAGCATTGTATCTCATTTGCTAAGCCATGAAACAATAAGTGGTGTATCTTAAACATGGAACCTCAAGCTGTCGAATAGCTCAGCATCTGTAATCGACCAGTTTGGTCATCAGAATATCTTTTGGTTCATTCTCAGTTGTTTTGGGGGTTTTTAATCAAATTTGTTATTGCTAATACATTCAATTGTTTTGCCTTAGAGACTGTGTTCTCTAAATCAATTTAAGAAAACTCAAAAGCGCAGTCGTTTGTATCCTTTCAAATTCTACATGTGAAATGTGAGGGATTTTGAAATTAATATTGTTTTTGCTCATTGGATTAAAACATTGACAGAACTTTGACCACTTGCCAATTACACATAATAAAATGTTATTAGCCAGGAAGATTGTTTTTGTATGTGTTGCCCCCTCAGCCTTTTGTATTAGAAATGAGAACGCAGTCTGTTCTATGGTGATAACAGCTCTGTTGGAAACGAGAGTCCTAATACATTATTAAACACTTTGATGCTTCAAGAAAATGGCATGAGATATTATGAAATCTTACTTACTGCATTTTGTTTTGAGCTTCCAATTAAAACAAACTCCTTTGATCTGATAGAGACTGATGGACGTAACATATCACACGTTAACTGGTAAATGTTTTTTTTTGCAGATTGTGCCTCTATAACTATTAAATCCTGTACAAGACACAAATTATATTATTACCATCCGGCAATGTTAATGATAATTATCCATGGTAAAGAACCCATTGGATGATGAGCAAAACATTTGTTTTGCAGTAAACACTAGCAGCAGATTCTTGATCAGCTAGCAAATGTATTGATGGTCAACAAGCTGTGCAGTAGGAACTAGATCAAAGGATGCTGATCATTAAATTCTGGTTTATTGGAAATCATTATTTCTACCCTCACTTTTGATGAATCATGCATCAGTCCTCTAATTAGGCACAAAATCAAGGCTTTGAAA
>OOFG01002478.1:0-10958 GCA_900323295.1 Molva molva
TTGCACAAACAACCCAAATAAAATTCAGTTTCCTAATCCAACATAATTTAAAAGTATTTCTAAATCACAAAATAAAACTGCTTTTCTTTCATGAATTGTTTGATGAGGCATTTCAGATTTCCAATAGTAAGACCCAATGATACCATCATATTGTAGCCCTGTATAAGACCAATATCAGTATTGATCCATTATTAATGACAATAAAATATATCAAACTGTACCTGTAGACAGTCGCAGTTCTCACACTCCTTCCTCACGACGTCCAGCACCGATTCCACTAGCTCCGCCCCCTCTGTGTAGTGGCCTTTCGCCCAGTTGTTCCCAGCACCTGTCTGTCCTGTGGTCAACCAATCACAACAAAGTTGGACATCTTTTAGAAGGCACATCTCACCTTATAATACATCCAATATGTGCCCCATATTAATGTCCCCGGTGCAGATGTAGACACACGTTTCCCCTCCCTCCTACTTTTGGTAAAGTACCAAACAAGTTGACTTACCAAGTTTTAAACATTAGTTTAATTGCTGAAGTTTGTTTGATTATTATTTGTAGTGTTGTGCAATGCAGAGCAATGTAGCATACTTCAGTCCATTGTATTGTAGTGCAATGTGTAGAGTACTGTAGTGCAGTATGTTGCAACACATGGTGTAGGAGGGGGAGAGAGGGAGAGATCTGTCTCCTCTGGTTTAGTCAGTTTATTAAAACAGAGCCAGGGCTGTTTGAACAGGAATGTAGCTCCACTGTTTATACAATACTAAGGGCAGATTTCCATCAGTGATCCCCCTTTTCAAATCAAGGTTATAGTTATGCCATGAACACGTTATATTATATTTGGCCTAATTTTGTGTAGAGGAAGTTTATATGGAAGATTTTGCTGCCATGTTATGCAATCTGACAATTCACATCATACACAATGTTGGTATGTCTAATTTAAAATACATGTCTCCTTTAACATGAATTTCAACACCTCATGTTAAAAGGAGTCCAACTGAGGTTAATCCCATATAACTACATGGTCATGGCATAGCAATAAAACAAAACTCGATATGATATAACTTAACGAAGACACGGGATATGTCAACATTGGGTTATGCTTTCCAACATCTCTCCTCCCTTTAATTTTGCTTAAAGAAAAAAGGTAAACACGATAGGAAAACAAACATAAAAATACAACAATTATTAGGTTTGCTGTTTACCGAAGATAAAGTTGTCGGGTCTGAATAGTTGTCCGAAGGTTCCAGAGCGCACACTGTCCATGGTCCCTGGTTCCAGGTCCACCAACACGGCGCGGGGGACATATTTATTTGCTGCACACAAAGAGTGAGAACATAATTCAATAAATCCGTTTGTGTATTTAAAATATCACCCAACTACGCAAGTGATCATTGCAACCCTCGAGGGCCGATAGCGCAGTGCGGCTATAGTGTGCGACAACCCCCCGCAAGGCTTCGGTCTGAGCCAGAGATCTAACCCCAAACTGCTCATTATGAATGACATGCATCTAAAAACAAACTTGACTAATTATACCCAAAAACCTAAAAACCAATAAAATACATCTGCGCAACATGAAACAAGTTACACAGGGTTTCAGAATATGAAAGTATTAGGAATCGATACACTTTTAGAAACTGGAGCATTTCATTCAGTTCAATGTTCAGCCTGCAGCGGCAGGAATTACGCACATTGAAAATAAAACAAAATGGCCATGGTAAGATTTTATCCTCCTCCGCATGTTGTGGGCCCATGTTTGTAGAGGAGCCGCGGTATTTTGGCATCAGTTTCTCCTCATTTTGAACTGCCACTGACATATTTCCACCGGGAGAGTAGCTGTTCGTGTTATCTATCCATGTCAAAGGTAGAAGGGGCCTCTTGCTCTCTCCACGCATGCGTGTCACAGTGACTCAATGGGAGTCGCTCATTCAAACATACGACCTCGCATACTCGGCTGTTAGCCCGCGTTTTACTCACAGGATGCCAAGTTGTAGTAGACGTTCGCCCGCTCCAACTGCAGAACCGAATCACCGACATAGTTCCCAGTGGGGTCGATGCCGTGCTCGTCACTGATCACTTCCCAGAACTACACGAGTCATTGAAGAAGAAGAAGAAGAAGAAGCTGATGACGACGTTCAAATAAAACGTCTTACTTGTGTGTCTAAACAAGACGGAGTGAACTACTCATGCCTTAATTAACAGGGTTAGTGCTACTAATCGGATAAGTTAATTTAATTGTACACTTTCTCTCCCATTTACTAATACAAACGTGGGCATCCGCTTAAAAATTCCAGGCCTACTCGTAAAAAGCAAGAAACCACTGAAACTTAATTTATTAACAGTGAAAAAGGACAAAGAGAGCGCAACTTCGGTGATTCAGTTCATTACATTCAGACCCAATAATTGAATCAATTTAAAATTACGAAAAAATATTGTAAATTTATCGATTAGAGGTTAATACTTTCATATTTATGAAATAATAAACGTTGACATGCGATATAACATGTGCCTACCTTTGTGCCAATCTGATTTCCGCACTGTCCCGCTTGTAAATGTACTATTTCCCTCATCTTTATGCTTGTGCGTAGGTCTGGTGTGCTCTTCAAAAGGTTTCACTGCTGTCGGCTGGTGCGTCCCTGTTTTAATGTGACCCACGAGCTCAACCCGCGCTAAATTCCAACTCCAGAGCGCGTGCACGTGAACACGCCCGAGTACGAGTTTGGGCAGGGAGCCGTTCCAAAGTAAAGTTCATGAACTCGACGACTCCTTGTTCTGTTCACTTGCGCGTTAATTGTGGATTTATATACAGTGAAGTTGATACGTATGGATCAAATATAGCGCTACATACACAGTGTCAACATCGAAACGTTCATTATGAACGACTACACACTATAGGGAACTAACCATTTGTGTCTTGCTGGTCGAGGAAGCAAAGAGTGTATCCTTAAACTATATGGAACACGTGCTAAAACCTTCGCGCAGATGACGCAAATATCAGCTGTTTCAGACTGCAGCAGTAAGGCGTGGAGCTTCAGTTTACAAAGTACGCCACGGCATAATGTATGTATTCTACCAAACATATAATACTCAAGACACTTTACTGCTAACACTTTAGCAAGTCCAGCAGAAAAGCTAACTGAAAGAAATGTGTTTCTGGTAAACAGAGGATTGGTTACTTTGTCAGGGCTGGTTCGTGCTGTGTGTCTGGTTGTCACAGGAATGTTTTTGTAAGCATATCCCAGGGCTGAAGGAAGTCCCCATACGACTGACCTCATATCCCCGCAGGTGTGCCTGCTATTATACGCCCATGGTACAAAGCAGACACACGGATGGTCTAAGCAAGCCGGCTTTAGACCATCGGTTAAAGCCTGCTCGCGGTTAGAATCATAGAAATGATTTGGTGAAGTGAATTAACGTGAGAATTAAGCACTTGAGATTAATTGAAATAAAGCTCCAATTATTTAATAAAACTAATCTTTATTTCACATTTCTTTAGAAGACAATCACATTGACATGACATTTAAAAAACATCTAAAACCATCGGGTGATGCCGGAAGCTATTGATTCATACATGTGAAAATGTCTGGGATTTTCCCCTCACCAACCAGTTTGCTTAGAATATCACAAGGCCTTTAAAACAAGATGCAACCCGTTTAGTTAACTGATGAAACAGTGCAAATATACAATTTTAAAATAAACAAAAAACTACAACTACACAAAACCAATCAATTGACGTCCATTCAGTTCAAACCCAATAATTAAAATGTGGACGATTCATTTACATATCAACTCCCTTATTTCACCCATAAGCCAGGTGCCGTCTCTAGGGCTGGGCTGCTGTGACCCAGCCCCCGAAACAAAGCCATTGCAGCACTTTAGGACAAGGATATGAGTCAACGCATCAACAACAGTTCAAGTCTGTCCCGCCCCAGCGGAGCTTCCGGGACACATGATACATGGGCGGGGCCTAAACATTTGTGCTGGGCCGGCTAGCGTATGCACGGGATCTAGCGGCCGCCGTCGAAGTAGCAGTCGTCGTCGTCCTCTCCGATGACGCTTAGCGCTGACGACGCGCCGTACAGCAGCAGCTGACCTGCCAATCTGGCGGTGTAGGTCAGGAGACGCATGGATCCCCTGGGAGAGAGACAGATTGACACACGTTGACACAGACAATAAGAGAGAGACACAGATTGAGATAGACAGACAAGGAGAGAGAGAAAAAGAGAGGAAGAAAGAAAGAAATAGAGAAAGAGACACAGACAGACAGACGCAGATTGAGAGAGACAGACAAGGAGTGAGACAGACAGACTGGCAGAGAGACAGCACAAGGGAGAATACGGGAGAGAGACAGATAGATTGAGAGAGACAGACAGACAAGGAGAGAGAGGGACAGACAGGCAGAGAGACAAAGAATAGACAGAGACAGATAGACAGCCCAATGGAGAGATGAAGAAGAGAGACAAAGTAATTATGCAAGTATGCTAGATATTTGATTGTTGTGCTCGCACTCATACATCAAGCAATTTCAACCAACGAGCATTTACTGAATGAATGATGGCAAGGGATTGGTACAGTGGTCTGCACTTACAAATGGTTACCATAACAAACACTTGTATTAAAACCTCCATTATTAAAAAACGTGTAAATTCAACCACAAATGATTAAATAAGTACTGAGGTGTAAGACCAGGCATGTCCACTTACTTGATGGCAGGCTTGGCCCTGGTGCATCTCAGGTCATAGGAGAACGTGTACATCTCATACAAGGTGGCCCGGACCGACAGGCAGCCCAGGAACTCTTTAGGGTGCAGTTTGTATAGGTCAAAGGTCAGCTTGGCGATCCCGCTCCTCTGAGGCTTCCGGGGGGTAGGGCAGGTCTGGAACGATGACAACAACGTAAGGTTAGGTAGTTTGGTGAATCTAACCAAGAGCCCAGGCATTCTCCTCTCACGACAGAACCCCCTGGAATGAGATTCTTTGATTGTGCAATTGTATTGGCAAGCGAGGGGGGACATCCGATAGAGCGATGTTCGCCGGGGGAACCTGCGAGTAAATCAAATCAATCAACACCCACACAGTTGTTCTTGTCCGTCTTGCTCTTCGCTGACGTACACAGCTCATAGGCCGAAGGGAACGGAAATTGTATTTCGGTAGATCGTATATACACACACGATAAAACTCACCACCTTCTTTGCACTTCTTTAGAAAATATATTTCACATTGTCGTACCTTGCTCTCTGTCCACACCTGGCCCCTCTCCAGCACCATGAGGGCCGTGTGGCTAGGGAGAGACTGGAAGAAGGCCTCACAGTCAACCACAGTCCCATCCTCCTCCAGGACCAGAGTCAGGTCATGGCTGGACGCAAGGAACACTCTGGCCGCCTTATAGTAGTAGGAGGAACAGACGAGGAGATTAAGCTAGTTCTCGGCCTCGTTTTTAAATGTCATTTGCAAAGCAACTGCGCTCCCTGGTGGTGAAGTGGTGTTCGACACTGAACAAAGTACACACTTTTGCATCCATTAAAAAGGTCCAGTGTGTACAATTTAGTAGCAACTAGCGTTGAGGTTGCATATTGCAACCAAAGTAAAACCCCCCACCTCACCCTTCCCTTTCCAACTACTACGGGGCCTGTACATGCCGATATCGTGTAAGGTGCCAGTAGGTCTTTCCGTTTTGCGAAAAAGCGACATTCTAACCCTTGGCATGCTCTAGCCTGCCAATAAATCAGTTTAACCAATCACAATCAGGTTTCTTTGTCATAGTCACCATGGTCAATGTATATGTTGTAGGATATGGCGGAGGTAACAGTATTTTAAGTTTCTCATAAACAGTCCACTTTTTGCATCCAAAGTGGTAAACTACATTCAGAGAACTATAATTATCCCTATCTGTTATATGTATTGATAATTCATCTCGATAGCAGTTGGCGCTATAAGCCAATGTTTACTTGCACTGCGGTATGTGACTTTAGGTTGCTTTTGATAACATAACAGTGTGCAGTTGCATCGCTAGTTTAGTTTTGGACACCAACTTTCTCCGGAAGAGTGATAGCCTACTTTGAGTTATCCAACAGCGAAACTACCTCAAAAACAAACGTCTCCAAAACATAGATGTATTATAATCCCCCTCATCCACAAACTGCCATTCTCTACACTATTTCACACTTTGATTAAAAAGTGAAACTCAATATTTTGGTGAAAGGACGGAGTATATGCTGGTATTCAAAGGCTATGTGAGGCACGTCCGAGAAGCTTTGGACACTTATAGTATTACACCACGGTATGTGTGGATGTGTGGAGTTCCGTCTGGGCAGCGGTTGATGTTGATGTCCGCATCCGAAAGGTTAAAGCTTCTAGGATACTTATAGGATAGCGCCATAGCGTGTGTGAAGGTGTTTTGTGCTCCGTCTGGCCAGCAGTTTACTTTGTCAAGAGGGTTAAGCTTCTCGGATACACAGTATTACGCCACGGTGTGTGGCGCATTTCATATACAACATCGCTTGTATCATTATAACGCTCCTACATAACGACGGTCCTAAAAAGTTATCACAAATGGGTCGTAGCCATGGGGATAACACGCCCCCCTCCTGCCTACAACTCCGTTCTGGGCAACTGTAGAGACATTGCGGTGCAACATGGCTGCCCCCGTGGAAGGGGACCTGCTCCCTATATAGCTATAAAGGGCTCCTTCTAAAGTAACGAAAACACAACGATTCTTATTGTCATGGGATTATATACTTATCAAACATACGTATGAATATTATATACAATTTCTGCCAATTGCATTCTGCTAAATGCCACTTAATTGTAGACACTGTACCTTTAAAAGGATAGTAGGCCTACTTTCAAAAGACCCAGATGCTAAGTGCACTGTCTCAGTACAAGAACAGAAAATATAGATATAAAAGTACATTATATTTTGCATAATTGAAAACTGCTAAATCTGACAGTTGATGGCAAAAACGAAGCAATGTCAGTACTGTGTCTTAATGATTGGCAATTTTTACACTACTATATAATGGCCAGACTGGTTAAATAAAGTAAAAGAGTGAATATTGAACAATTAGTTAATAGAAGAGTGAACTCTGCTAAAAAGAGTAAAAAAAGTTTGGATGTTGGACTATCTCCACTGCACCTGGGCCAGGAGTTCATCCAGTGAAGGGGCCCCCAGGTCGCTGGTTCTCCGCCTGTTGTGGGTGCAAACGTCGAAGCACCGGGGCTGAGGGGTGGGCAGGATGCGCCGAGAGATGGTGGTCTGGACCGAGGTTACCGACCTGTCAAACAAAACAGAAAAATTATCAAGATTGCTTGAAGATGCCATTGAACTGAAATCGACCTTTCAAATAGTGTATTTATTTACATTAAGTTTATATTCTTAAAATCCGAGTAAAGATTACAGTCCATCTTAACACACCTACCCACATTGTGTTTACCCACCTTATCAGATTCTCCGGCAGCAGAGATTTGGCGTAATTAACACTCGACTCCACAGCAAGTGGCAGCATTATGATAGATGATCGAATTAAAATGGAAGTAAAACGTATGGAAGTTTCAATAAGATCAATGCTGAAGGAAATTTATAGTAGCCCTTCCGCTGCTACCACCAAATTGATGCACGTAGTTTGACACAGCGGGGACAGATCGACACATTAGCAGACGGATCAAACGATTGGTCACTTCTAATGCAAGGGATAGCCAATCATGTGAGTCCAAAATCACCTTTGGCCTACACAGAGTGAATCTGTTATGAATATGTGAACAGCGTAGAACATGGGGGAATTTATTTTACGTAAAAGTCGAAGTTCAATGGTATCCAAACAAATGTTAAACATATATCCATCTTCTTAAGATTAGATCTATATAATATATATATTTAATATATCTGGCACGTTTGGCAACTACTCGGACTGGAGATACTGCAGAACGAATCAAAAGCAACCGTTGTTTCTGTCGAGGCATTTATGCAGATGCACCATACGTGGTGTGCTTTAAAAAATAACCCGCCGGGGCTGCGGATCCTACGAAACTTCCAAAAATATGTTTTGCCATTAATAGATTTAATACGTATAACATCGAAATTTACAATGAAGTTTCGATCGAAAATTATAGATATTGGATGTCTCAATCACTTCACACGTAAGTTATTTCAAAGCAATTCAGATCAAGAACATTCATTGTTGTTGACAAAGTAGCGAAATGGAATTGTTCGGTTGTCAATCTTTCCAAATATTCGCTGTTTATTAAAGTAACTTTGCAGCAAGAATATAATTCACATGCTTTGTTTTTTGTAACCAGGGGTTGTGACCACCATCTCTAAACTGACCAAGACGTGCGTCCTTAGGCTTACTCCAGACAACCTGTACTTTGTGTTGTCTGGTAAAGTGGCCAATGGAGGGGTGGGCATGTGGTGTGAACTATCTCAGGTAGGAGTACAATGCCTTGTGGCACATAATATGTTATATACACAAAGTAATACAGCGATGAACACATAATGTCTTAAAAAATAGAACCCTACTAAATGACTCACTACTAAATGACTCACTACTAAATGACTCACTACTAAATGACTCACTCAAGACAGCGTTTGATCGTGTTGACATAAATACCTCCTGTCACCCTACAGGCCAAGTTCTTTGATGAGTTCCAGCTGGAGGGTGTGTCAGTGGAGGCCAATGAGATTTGCCTGGAGTTGGCGCCGGACAACCTTTCCAGGGCCCTTAAAACCGCCCAGAATGCCAAAACTGTTAAGATCAAACTGACAAAGAAACACTGCCCCTGCTTGACCATCGCTGCTGAACTGGTTAGCCAGATTTCTGTCTGCTCCAATTCCACATGCTTCCATTTGCAGGAGCATAATTGCTGGTTGGGCATTTCATTAAACTCAACATCAATTCAAAATGTGCATGTTGAAATGTTTAACCTAATAGTTTTACTATCACGAAACATGTTTCTGATCATGTCTTAATTGATATGGTTGTCTTATTTAAAAGAGAACTACATGTTTTGTGTCGTGTGTAAAATTCAACATTTTAATGTATTTCTAAATGGGATTACTTGCGGCTCCAACATGCACTTTCTTCACCCTGTCTTATCTTTCCCCCCATTTTTTTTCTTCCCTAGCCAACAATGTCCAGCGTGAGTCGGGTTGTCACCCACGACATCCCTGTGGACGTAATCCCCAAGAGGCTGTGGAATGACTTCAAGGAACCCAGCATGCCTGACTTTGACGTAAGGGATTTCCTCCATAGCTTCTTGAAACCCTCCGGATCTCACATTCTGTTCTTTGCAGATCGCTCTGGCCTAGATTCTGTTGACATTTTTTAATTAATTAATTAAAATAATTTAAAATTAATTACATGTACACAGTTGATCAATTAAATTATGAATAGATTCATAATTGATGGATTAATCAACAATAAATGAATCGTTGCAGCCTGTAATCCAATTGTGGTCAATTCTTTCCTGCAGGTCAGTATCTACATGCCCCCTCTGAAGATCATGAAGAACGTGGTGGACAGAATGAAGAACCTCTCCAACTTCCTGGTATAACCACTTCCTTGCCCAGTCAAATGGCCCCTTTGCTGGCAGTGATGACTTCTTAATTTGAACTGCTCCATTTCTGTTGGAAACTTATAGTGTGTGTGGGTGTAATATGTAAGGATATGATCTGTGCTTTTAGGTCATAGAAGCCAACATGAATGGGGAGATGAACCTGAAGATAGAGACAGACTTGGTCTCGGTCACAACCCACTTCAAAGACCTGGGCAACCCTCCCTGGGGTACGTTCTAGAATGGGTTTATCGCACAGAGCACCCTTATGTGGATGTTTGCCTTTTTACACATTGACACATCTTTAACATGTGATTCCTGCCTGTATAAAGCACTCTGAATGGGCTTTTTGTGTTTGAGGGTTACTCTATAAATAGACTTGCCTTGAAGGTACTATGTGTAAGAATCAGAAATTCCTTCTTATTACTGGCCCCTTTGTCTGGAAAGTGAACTGCAGCCTGCTCGAGCTCATGCATTCAGAGTACTGTGATCTCTGTGGGTTGAGAAAATAACCATCAGACTAATGTTGGTTAGAATCATAAATAAAGTACAAACTGTTGTAGGCAACAGAATGAGTAGGGGAAGGTCTCATTATTGAAGTTAAATTACATCATATATTGGCAATTTAAAGCTATTTATGCATGCTAACAACTTTTTTTTTAAAAAAACACTACAAAGAACACTACAGCTATGGTTTTTGGTGTCTCACTTTTGTATCTCTCCTTCACGATTTCTTTCCATCCCCAAAACTTCTTTATCCCTCCTCCTCCACATCCCCTCCTCACCGTGTCCCAGCAGGGGATGATGGGTCGCAGGCAGGGGCAGACTCCCAGAGGGAACCAGAGACCATGGTCCAGGCCAGGGTGGACGTCAGGAAGCTGCAGCAGTTCCTCATGGGACAGCAGTTCAACCCTAGCAAGGCCATGTGCAGTAGGTCCAGCTTTACTTTGTCCTCTTGGTGGCGCTATCACATGGACCGCACATCACAATGATGGCCTCCATTTTGGAAGCATAGGAGCATTGGAATATATGTTCGTAGTAATGTTTTGTCATTTTAATAATGAATTGTGAAATTATTCATAATTATGGGGAGATATTGTTTGAAACTGCCACAGCGTTTCTCATGTGATGCTGCAAAACGTTTTTACTAGGCTAGGTTATATTTACGTAGGTTTCGGATTTTGCAGTACTACAACTCTCTCTCGTCCTTTCAATATGGGGGAGTATCGTCAAAAGAAATCCCATGATCCGTTCTGATGGACAAGCCCTATACTAGCCGTTTATCCAAATATAGGACCAGGTCCCCTTAAAGGAGACATGCAGCCATGACAGATTTACATTGAATTGATTTTTATATACAAAATGAGCAAGTAGGGGTTGAACATCTTCCAATGCTCTAAAACACGGGACAATCCTTAC
>OOFG01002481.1:0-10970 GCA_900323295.1 Molva molva
ATGTGAAAGTTGCAGTGCTGTAAACGCTGGGTGAGCATCGCTGTTATAGTGCAGGACCGTGAAATGGGACTAATCCAACACATCCATGCGGGTAAAACCCACTCAGGTGCGCTGGGGTGAAAGGTACGCCCGCGCACAAGCGCTTTCACGAGATGCCTGCACTATTTTGGCCCGTTAAACCGAGGAGCGCGCGATGCCACACAAGAAGAGGGTCGAGTGACGCGTAAGGGCTGACCCCGTTCCCTATAATTAAAGCTGGACCAGAAATACACAACATAAACGGTTTCTGAGTCCCTTCCTGAACAGTATCCTGCTGGCCGGACTTTTATCACGTTATATCGCTCATATGTGAAGCCGGGAACGCATGTCTTTACTTCTCAGTTGCAGTTGGACAAAGAAGATAAATCGCAGCATAGCGTGGCTTTAAAAGTGTGAAATAACTCGGATATTGGAACGAAATTAACCGTGCCTTCAAGCCACAGAGTTGACTTTTAGAAACGGTTTGGCTGGTCGTCCTGGTGGTCGGCTAGGCGACAAAACAGCCCCTACACAAACCTCCCTGGTTCACTTGAGACCACCCTGGTTTTCTAAAGCCCCTATATTTCGGGTCGGGTCTCGGAACAGCAGGTGCGTACACCTGTCTTCATTCCACTTGTTGTCTCTCCCTCATAAACTGTCGCAGGGTGTCCGGACAGGTGCACGAGGCATGCGTACCATCCTAACCCCGCCAAACATCCCGGTTGCAAACACAGCCCCACCACCTCTAGCACTACCACCACCAACTCCACCACCCAAACCTCCTCCACTACCATCACCACAACCACCTCCCCGTGGCTCCACACCACCTCAGTGGGGATGCACAACCACTACTCCACCACCACCACCATCTCCAACAACATATCCTCCACCACCAGCACCTCCTCTTCCTCCACCACCACCACCAACTCCTTTTCCACCACCAGATCCCCCTCCACCGTCATCACAACCTCCTCCTCCACCACCTCCTCCCCCACCACAACCACTTCTACGTCTACCACCATCACCTCCTCCACCACAATTAACACCACCACCTCCTCCACCACCACGTCTTACACAAATAGCTCCCCGGTGGCTACCACTCTTTGCTGTCACGCGAGTAGGACGTAGTAGTGACAGGACAGGTGACACCGTACCAGGGACCCCTGTGGCGCGAGGCTGGGGACAGGTAGATCCATCTGGCCGCGCGACGCGCCTAACGGCACCAGCCAAGAGCTCAGACTGAACGGTCCCTTAATATCACGCGTGTGCGTCTGCAGACAGGTCAAATAACCACGTTTCCGTTGTCTGACTATGGGATGGGATTTGAGCGAAACGTTAAAGTGGATTGCCACACAATGACTTCCAAATCCACTTGTAGGCCTAAATCTTGGAAACTACATTTTAATAGCAAAACGTGTAACTTTCCCGATATGAATTATGTTATGACCCAATACTAAGCAAATAAAGTTTAGTTTTATTTTCTCTTATTAATGTTGCCTAAATATATAGCCTATAATATTGTATTCTACACACTGCATTTTACACGTTTTGTAAATACATTAAATTTAGCCTTAAGGCTATATAAATTGTATCGTATATATTAGTTTAGCCACTTTGTGTTCAGTTTTTGTTTATTTATTATAATTCCAACAGCCCAAGAGTTTGATGACTTTGTACACACAGCGATTGTCCCTTAAGGACGGCATAGACCTGCCAAAATAATAATAATAATAATACATTATTATTATACTTATTAATAATATGGTTGTACATTACTATATAGTATATATATAATAGTTACTTTTTTTCACTTTCAGTTAGGTTTGAAGAAATTATGCGGAAATTACGCTTCCTGTCTAAACAAGAAAATATCTATAATTTTGCCTTTAGCATTAAGATACACATGTTGAATTATACCTTATTATAATAAAGATTATTTAAACAAAATAAGGTTTTAAATAGCCCTATGTGTACATACACTTTTTTTAGCAAAACCTAAATGTAGAATTACAGTTTAATCCTGATCTCTGTTTACTTTCCTTCTTTAGCATGTTACAGTATGTTGATCCTGTTAAGAAAGGGCTCGGTAGTTTCACATTGGGAGAAGTTTTGTAGCTATGGGAGGGGATTTAGGAGGGTCTTTCAGCTCCTTCAGGGGGTTGTTTGGTTGTTTGTGCTAAATTCGATGATCTGACTGTTTGGAGATATTCAACCCGATCCTTAAGAACAATCGCGCTTCAAACGAGACTTGTCTACGGCACAGTGATCAGACGGATTAACTGTTACTATTAAAACCTCGAAGAGGCTTTCTAAAGGACCTGCCGGGGCCGCTTCTCAACACGAGGGCTGCTCTCAAAACAAAAGACGGCGTCGATAGAGATCCTCGATACTCCTAGCCCCTTCAGATCAATCAGATCGATAAGAACAAGGGCGACTAATACGCTGATATACTTGCCCCCTCTCTAGTTAATTGTAACGTGATATAGAAGCAACGCAACACGCAATTAGGCCTCATTATACCTATTATGATAAAGGTCTGCTGGGTCGGACTTTAAGCCCGGTTCAGGCTTGTCCACAGACACACAGAACTAAAGAGCACGGGCTACAACCCCATAAGATGTGGTGGATACGTGTTTTCACGGGCTGGGAGGAAGGGATGAAAAGCTGACGGAGAGCCGATATGTCAGCAGACATTCATCGGAAAAAGGGGAGAGAGGAGAGGAGTGAGGGAGCGGGGAGACAAGAGAGGACAGAGGGAGAGCAGAGAGAGGAGAGGGGAGAAGAGAGAGGGAGATGGGAACGCAGAGAGGGGAGAGGAGTAAGTGCGAGAGGAGGGAGGGGAGAAGAGAGAGGGAGAGGGGGGAGGAGAGGAGAGGGAGAGAGGAGGCCCTTGGATCGGAGCTCTGCACAGATCACGGCGTCCATTCACAAATCCTACTCCGCGCGTCACCCGCTGTAGTGGCGGTTCATCTCGTGCAGCTACGGGGTCCCGGTGACGTCGACAGAGGGAACTGGGTGAGGAACCCAAGGACACACGCATGCGCAGTCGCATGATGAGGCCTATAGTGATGGTTGGTATAGAGCCCTACACAGGAAACCAGGCGTGAGCGATACATGGTTAGAATACACCTCTGTATTGAAAACAACTGTAGGAGTTTTTATGGGTTTGACAGCTTTAGTGACAGTGCACACCTAAGCCACGTTACTCATGTAGTACTACTATATACACATTATACTATTTATTGTTTTACACACATTGATAGGCCGAACGTGCATCTTGTGAAATTTAGTTTTATTTCACCATCCTTTGAATTACAATCATGGCCTGGTAATATTGACTAGTCTCACAATGACATTTTAAAACCCATTGAAAAAATAAAAACGATATAAAGCATGTATTTTAGACTACGGGTTAAAGAGTGAATGATTTGATCAGTAAATGTGATCAATATAGGCCTAACCAGTTGTTTGACCATAGTAAATAATTGTAAATTATAAAAGGAAGCCTACAGATTGCGTTGCATGCGGACGGGTTTAGTTTATGATATGTTAAATTCTAACAATATAATCAAGGCCAAATTGAATTATTACCAAAACAACTATTTGGGCATATTTTCAAGCCTATATCACATTTTTACCAATCGATTACAAGGAAAAAATCGATATTTTTTAATGTGAAGCTTTACAATGTACTTTTGTATCTACTTGTCTGTGGAGAAGTGGTTGTACATTTTAGCCATGCAATCTAAACAGGCCTACGGAATGTCTTACGCATTGTTAGTCAGCTTATAAAGATACAGCCCATTAAACATAAACCTATGTATTATATTATATTCTACCACACAGCCCTGTACCATACACCTCGGCCTACATATTTCCTCACCTCATATATTTAAATATCAGTCAAGAAATGCTACATTTAAGAGAAAACTAAAGCGTATCTAATGCCGTGTATCTGCAGGTCGAGCCGTGATGTTCGGCAGTACGTTGACCTTCATTAACCCTTCTATACCTCCGATCATATCTATCGATCTACTACACAAAATACTCTCAAGCCAAATAACTCCTACTTCAGGCCCATGGCGGCTGAATAACCCTGCTAGAACATTAGGCTATCTAGACTACCGTAAAAAAACATTCAATATTGGCAAATAACTTAGACCTAGTACTCTCTATATAAATAGTTTCTATAATAAAATAGCTCCTTTATAGTTGCATAATATGGTATTACTCTCTCGTGAAGCAATTACGATGATTAAAATAAAATAAAACTATAATTCACGTTTATGCTTATTGTATCCCGAATAAAGCATCATTTAAAAAGTAAACCATGACTAGATTTAGATCCTAATCTGGTTGGTGGTTGTACGCCTACAGACGGGTCTCACATGTCCACGCAGCTTGTTTAAGACCTACTAACCCAGTGGCAGCAGACACAGTGAGATGTAAACACGGTTTGGACGCAGGTGTCAGGTATCTGTCCTTATAACACATCCATGTCTGTGCGTCTTGGATTATAATTCACGTGCTCTCCTGCGGCTGACAGCGCGAGTCGGCGGGGGGGTCAGGGGTCAGGCTCCAGCAGTAGCAGGCATTGTCTGCCGGCCAACATAATCTGGGTTTCCCCACACAAGTGAGAAACAATCGCAGCATGAGAACGGCACGTCTAATGACACCTTTCACTCTCCCTGGGACGGCAGTGCGGCTTGTGGAAGTTATAGTTTAGCAGATGACTGGAGCCTTTAAACCGTGGCGTTGTGTCGGGGGTATCCGTGGTTAAAGTGCCGAAGGACCATGACCCTGTTATACAGTCTTGGGACTACGCAAAGACAAAGGCAACACCTGGCTCAATTGTCAAGAAGATATAGGGCACTGCAGACATAATTGTGGGGTTTTAGTGAGAAAAAATATATAAAAGGTAAAACAAAAACATTTAAAAAAAAAAGCTTTTAGTAGGACAAATAGGTAGCTAAACGGCGTATAAGCAACACATAATACATGATAAAATAGCCAAAAGCTTAAGTTATTTTCAAGATCTAAAAGAAAAAAGGGGGAAGGCCTAAATTATAACAAGAAAATGTGCAAAGAAAATATGAATGGTGATCCCTAAATTACTTCTTATTATAAGGTGGTGAATTAAATATGTTTGTCAATCATACAATCCCAGACCTTTGGAAGAAAAGTGTCTAATAGAAACGAATCTAAAATTAAATAATGAAACACTTATTTTTCTTCACTTACTTGTGCTGAACTGGCTCGCCGCGACGCCCCTTTACGCACGGCCAAAAGAGCGCGCGTTTTACGTGAAACTCGACCAGTGTTGCTTTCTAGGGAGAGACGACTACGAACTAAGTGTTGGTCAGCAAAAGTTACTCAAAGTTTTGTGTTTGGCGCGACTCGCTACCCTTCGCGCCGCGCTCAAAACAAACTGTTTGCATCACTGATTTCCTTTAAAGGGATATGGACCCAATTCTGCCTCGGCCGAAGCCGTCACGGGACGCTGGACGGCTGGGGCCTTTGCATTCAAATGAGCTCCAGCAAGCCTGCTTAACTCTGCTTAATTGGTTTTTCTCTTTAGTTTGTGGCATTGTTTTCCCGTGATCCCCTCGAAGCGTAATATAAGATGCCCGTCTCTATTGCACCGAGAGCAGCATAGGGGAGAGTTGGGGAGAAGTTGGATGTCAGTGGAGGTAGGTCGGCCTACTGCTTCATTTGAACTGGATGGGAACTCCTCGACAACCCTCATGGTAACATTCAAATTAGTTTTACACACGTTAAACCAAATACATCAACCGAGTAAAATATATACATTTACATTTAAATACTAACATATAACATATATAACAAATAAGTAAAACCATGTGGAATATCTGCAGTTTGTTCTGCAGCATTAATTTCAATTAACTATAGGTATTAATGTTGTGTTTTTGCCCACATATTATCTGGACTTCAATATACACATTTACTATATCGTCTTTCGTTAGTTTTTCTGTGCGTAAATTAAACCCAAAAAATTATATAAGGTTGAAAACCTTACAAAAACGCGCAAATTAAAAAAGCTTTTACTTTTCAGTGGAATTCATACGCCTCTCCTCGGCGTTGTGATGCTGGCATATCTAGTGTCATAGTCACGTGCTGAGCATTCGGCCACCCGATTGGCCAAAGGCACGTGTCTAGGATAACGGTCGCGACGTCACTCGGGGGCTCGTATTGAAAATAAGAAGAAAAGTCCAGAGTGAGAGTATGTGAGCATCAGTCGAAGCCTCTTTATTTCGCCCCCTAGTTTAGTTTAGGACGCCTGCTGGAGCGCAGTGGTCGGGGACAGCACCCCAGTGGATGCGCAAATGTAAAAAGCTGCAGCGCACCGGTGCCACAAGTAGCCTAGTGGAATACAACATAGAGCCAAACTATGTTTTCCTTTGAGGACACTGGCGCGCGGCTTGGCATGGTGTCCTTATTTCCACTCACTCACATCTGAGTTCATTATACGTTTGTTTTTTTTAAAACCATACATAGGCCTATTTCTTTTTTTATTTTTAAGAAGTACATCTCCCGTTTTTTTGACGAGTTGTATTTGCAGGAGAGCGAAACGGTTAACGAGGGAACCCTGGAAAGTACCGAGCTATGGAAGAGAATGATCCCAGTAACAGAGAGGCGGCGGCGGGGGAGTCTAACAGAGCCATCCTCCCCCTCCTCCAGGCGCCCGGGAACCCGCAGGTCCCGCACAGAGTCACCAATTTCTTCATCGACAACATCTTAAGACCGGATTTCGGACGGAAGAAAGAAGGGACCCCGATCCGCGAAGAGAGCAGGCTGAGATCCAGGGAAAGCCCCAGCCCTGGTGCACCTCCTCGGACCGAGCAGGAGGAGCAGGGGGGTACAGTAGCGGGAGGGAACCAGGGACCCGCCAGCCCACACACGCTCCCCGCCGCTAAGAAGCCCGCCATAGCCCGCGAAGCGTCCCCCAAGAGCCGCGTGGAGAACGCAGACCAGTGCCTAAGCTCAGACTCGGACAGTTCCCAGGCCAGCTCCAACCCATCGGCCAAGCCGCCCATGCTGTGGCCCGCCTGGGTCTACTGCACCCGGTACTCCGACAGGCCCTCATCAGGTAGGCTGCTCACCCCAGATACCCCACTGACCCACAAAGCCTTGACCGAGTTTTCCGAGGAGTAGAGAGTACTAGAGTGGAACAGAGCTAGGAGCCGCAGAGCGATAGCAGGAATACAGAATAGATCGGTGCCAGTACGACTGATATGAATACAGATAAATAGGCCTACTTATGAGGTTCATGAGTATTAAATATGAGGAATTAACCTCAGCACTCGCTTTAAAAACGATTGGATAATTTGGTAAATTCATTTTAACGAATATAGTATTATTTTGGAATTGGTTGAATTTTCAATTTGCCAAAAGTTCCCGATTCATTTTGTGCAATATATATTTTTGAAAATTGAGTTTATTTACCATGCAAAGTTTAAAATATTGTAAATACATTTTAACGAGTAAATGGGACACAGGCCTACTATTATTTATTCAGGCAAGTTTATGGAAATACATAAACTCCCCAAAAATACACGCTATAGCCAAAACGTTTAATTTTAGCATACTATTATCGACGAAAAATTGGCACAAATTTACAGATTATTTTTAGGATATGTTATAGCAATCTAAAGAGTTAGATAGTTGAATGAGTTTGATACTTATGGTGGTTTAATAGAGAGACGAGTTTAAATATGTTGTTAGGCAGCACAGCGTCCTGGGTGAAGTCATTAAATATGCGTAACGATATGCCTGGCTCAGCATTCTCTTCTGAAGTCAGTGCTTCTGAAGTCATGTATTAGGTAAAGAATTATTTAAATAAGTAAGGCCCATATGTTGTAGGCCTACTCTGGGGTTTCTGTGAGTAAAGAACAGGGTGTTCTCGTTCATTATGTAACCATAGTAACCGTAGTAGTAGTAGTCCTACGGAGTGGCGTAAGCAGCTACGCTCCTCGACACCGAATAAATATTCTCAATAATACAGTCTTTGAAAAAATGGAAGGTTGCTTCATCAGTATTCGATCAAAATCAGCTGTTGTTGTTGGTGTGTGGTTTTGTTTTGGAAACGTAAACAAACATGTTGGCTCTGTGTTTATCAGAGCAGGCCTTGCGTTAGTAGGTCATTGTACCCTGGTCGTGTTTATAAAGACTCTTTAGAGAGACGCCATTCAACCGGTTCTGGAGGTTCCATCTATCTCTACCTGTTTACCCTCGAAGTGTTCTATTTTATTTAACTCATTGTCGCTTTGTAATACAGCAGTGGGCGTAGTAGTAGTCTGTTTACGACGCTACTCGATATATAGACATAATCTCCATATTTGTGTTTACGCACGGCGCGTCGCAGCCTTGCATGAGGCGACTGCGTGTTCGTCTGAGCGACACTACATTAGGAAATACGCAATGAATATTATTTTTTAAATGACTTTAATGAGCAAAAGCTCATTTTATTATCATAAATAATTTGTAATGGCCGGAACAGGCCAAAAGCCGTGAGATTACCATTACAGCCTATCGAATAGGCCTATACAATGAAATAAATAACGTATTAACACGGTTTCGGCACATGGCGATTGGAGGCCCTTTTTTAATTTCCCTGACTGTTTGTGTTGGTTCACCCCAGGGCCCAGATCTCGAAAACCAAAGAAGAAAGCAGCCAGCAGCAGCAGCAGCAGCAGCAAGGAAGACAAGCGACCACGGACGGCCTTCACAGCGGAGCAGCTCCAGAGACTCAAGACCGAGTTCCAGACCAACCGCTATCTCACCGAGCAGCGGCGGCAGAGCCTGGCGCAGGAGCTCGGCCTGAACGAGTCTCAGATTAAGATCTGGTTTCAGAACAAGAGGGCCAAGATCAAGAAGGCCAGCGGAACCAAGAACACGCTAGCCCTCCACCTGATGGCGCAGGGATTGTACAACCACGCCACCACCACCACCAAGGACGACAAGTCCGACAGCGACTGATTGGACGAGATCTTATTAAGCCTACAATGCAATAATTAATCAAAGGGCCAGTGTAGAGTAGGCCTACATATACCAGCATAAATTGATTGAAAAATATATAAATAGATATTTCTGCAATATCATGTCTATAAACAGATGGTGTATAAAGGAAGGTGTTCACTATGTCCTACATGCTCACCACGCGTCGTTTTTATACTGTTCCTACTCATCGCTCTTCGTTTCATTGCATCTGAACTGGCACTGGACGCCTCGACCTGTCAGTGAGGTGAACAACTCGCTTGAGTCCAAAGAAGATTTCTGCTGCATCCAGGCAACTGTGAATTTAAATAAATGCTCACCAGATTTTATTTCCATGGTTGTTGATTTCCTCGTTTTTGTTTTGATGTGAAAAAGGACGCAACGAGCAAGTCTTTTACGTGTCACGACTTGCAGACAAAATTGGACAGAATAAGAATTTTGATAAATGTTTTTAATACTCAGAAACTTTATAATCATGTACAGGCCTATCGCATCCAGAGACATGGGCCTACGTTTTTTCTAACATGCCAATTAACTAAAAAGCTTTTAGTTAAAAAGCTTTTAAATCTTTAGAATCAGCTTCTATGTGTTGGTATCATAGCTTCGAAACTAATGTAATTTCTGTTCAAAATGTTTGTTTTTCTCTGTGTCCTACCAATGCAGCTATTATAATTTTTGAATAGCAATATATATAATTTTGTAGCAAGATGTTTGGATGCTGAATGCTGCCTGTAGCATATTGACATATTGAGGGCGTAAAGAAGTCACCAGAATATCTTCACAAATCTGTCTCTATATATACATTTTATTACACATCCATATATCATAAAAGCTAATTTGTTAGTGTCTGTATTACAAATGTTGAAAATCTCTTATTGTTGTTTAAAGGACTTCCTGTGTATTTATATAGATTATATTGAGAAAAAGATTCTATTGAACGCCCAGCGTTGCTTTAGAGTAGATATCTGGTGTGCTTGTTCCACTGCAATAACTTCTTCTTTTGGGAATGGAAATAGTAAATGGGGCCTTTTGCATGAAAGCTGCAATTTGTTGTACATGGGCAACTAACTGTGTTTATGAGCCTGGTGGACTCTGGGTGTAGGTCGAGCTATGGATCAGACCAGATCTGGGTGTAGGTCGAGCTATGGATCAGACCAGATCTGGGTGTAGGTCGAGCTATGGATCAGACCAGATCTGGGTGTAGGTCGAGCTATGGATCAGACCAGATCTGGGTGTAGGTCGAGCTATGGATCAGACCAGATCTGGGTGTAGGTCGAGCTATGGATCAGACCAGATCTGGGTCTAAGGCTCAGATGAGGTTCAGATTGGATCATTACCAAAATGTGAACTTTTGCCTTTCAACGTGTTTTGTTGTGCATCTGCAAAAAGTGTGTGTGAATTAAATTCCACCAAACAGAACACACTTTGCCTTAAAGTTCCCGAGAGAGCTTTCTATGAAACAGAACTGTGCCCAATCAGAGAAGCAGAATCCTTCGAATGCAGACTTTTCAAGTTTATTGCCTTTATGAAAACCTGCTGGTACGACATAATGAATTTACCCATCAGCGTATATCTATCTATATGAACATGTTTAAATAAAGTTACAACACAGAGTTGTAGAACACAATGCTATTTTTATTTTATGTTGAAGTATGCTTTGGTATGAATGTACATAGTTTGTATCATGTATTAATTGTGTAATTAACAGCCTCCTGGAAGCAGGAACCGTAAATAAACCTTGAAGATTATACAGACAAACACGCTGGCTTCTTGAAACACCTCAGCGTTACAGGGGTCGGGAAGCAGATCATTACAATAGAAATAAAAACATAATTATATAAATACAACATACACATCACTATATACAATACACACATTGTTGTATAGAAACTATTCTTTATAGACACAATCCTATTAACGGGCAGTCCAGTATAAAT
>OOFG01002483.1:0-10475 GCA_900323295.1 Molva molva
AAGTCCTCCACCTACACTGCGTTCTGCACTCCTAATTCTTCCATCAGTGCTAGCGTGCCATCCACAACAGAACTGTACCGTACACTCCACCTTATACCCCACACTAGGTTTGTTGCATCACTGGATTCGATTGTTATGCATGTTTAGCTCCGTCTATAGTGATGTTTTTTTGCATTTTTGGGTATCTCCAGATACTGGGTGGTCTTAAGTGACGTTAACGATTATACATCATTGAAAATATAATATTAATAATTTGTCTTCAACAGTTTTCCCCCTAGATCTGTTTTCAATTATCCGCTTTGTATTCATGTGAAAATATTAAAAGAAAATGCATTTTTATATTCGTGACTCAAACGTATCCAAATATTCCAGTTGAAACCAACCATTAACATAGCAGTGTATCCCAACCATTAACATAGCAGTGTATCCCAACCATTAACATAGCAGTGTATCCCAACCATTAACATAGCAGTGTATCCCAACCATTAACATAGCAGTGTATCCCAACCATTAACATAGCAGTGTATCCCAACCATTAACATAGCAGTGTATCCCAACCATTAACATAGCAGTGTATCCCAACCATTAACATAGCAGTGTATCCCAACCATTAACATAGCAGTGTATCCCAACTCTTAACATAGCAGTGTATCCCAACCCTTAACATAGCAGTGTATCCCAACCATTAACATAGCAGTGTATCCCAACCATTAACATAGCAGTGTATCCCAACTCTTAACATAGCAGTGTATCAGTGTTTGACTGTTGCGCTCTTCCCTGGTTGTAACCGCTGTCTTCCTGTAACTTTCCCAGACACTCGAAGCGAGGGAGCTGGCAGGAGGCCAGCAGCATTCAGGCAGAGAACACTTTAGGGACATCAAAGCACAGTGTCCGACGTAGAGACCTGAGCATCTTCTCTCCGGACAAAGATGACGACAGCCCCCCCTGAGGACACTTTATTTATGGAGTATAATTAGCAAATGGCTTGGCAGACTACATATTATACACCATCAACACTGCCTCAGGATGCCACTGACTTGTTATTTTTTCAATGGATCTTTCACCAAGCTTGATCACAAAGGAGAGCACTTTAATTATACGTTTTTGTTTTATCTTTTTCAAACTCTATTTGGGAATCAGCCAAGCACTTGTCTGATTACTTTAAGAACACTCCGTTTACCCATCTTGGGATTTTGTTGTACTTCAAAAGACTTTTGATTGAAAAGTATTTTAATGAAACCTAATGAGGAATATTGCTTATCTAAATGATAAGCAACGTGTGCAATAAAAGTTGTTTTTTTTATTATCCACTTGTTTCATAGACTTGTTGTCTTCCATTTATTTGCCCCCTAGCGAATTGTTTAAAGAACTGCACCCAAAAAATAACCGGAATCCGGATGTCATCATCTTTTGCTTTTGTCCCCCAGACTTGTATCTCTTAGCTAGAGAACTATCGCACCGCACAGCATTATATTTACCAGTCAAAATGTCCAGTTCTTCAAATCTCGTCGCTATGAAGAAAATTGTGCAGCAGCTACGCTTTGAGGCGAGCATAAACAGAGTGAAGGTATTTATTGAATTATCTTAAATGACTGATACACCTGGAAACGATCCGCTAACTGGGCTAACGTAGGTGGGCATTAGCAGCTAACGTTGCTCAGGAAAAGAAGGGCGTGGGACTCGAAAGGAGAATGTTGAGATCCTGTCGGCTCTGTGCGTCGGCACGATGGAAACGCATTTTCAAAAGCGTCGCGTTAACAATGTCTCGATCAATTGTGGCGTGATTGACATCCTAGATCGGTGTAATGCAGTATTTATATACACTCCTCGTGAAGCGCCCTAAGGCGCCCCCTGTTTGCACCCACCGAAATTATGTATCTACTGAAACGATAAGTGCCTGTATTTATTTTACATCCGTATCCATAAAATGTACGTATGTTGGTGTATCACTTTCGTTCTCTTGTTTACAGGTGTCCCAAGCCGCTGCAGACCTTCAACAATTTTGCATGCAGAATGCCCTGCAGGACCCTCTGCTGACCGGTGTGTCGTCCAGCACCAATCCTTTCAGACCACAGAAAGTCTGTTCCTTTTTGTGAGACCACTGCATTCATCGGTAAGTATTTAGTCTTCTTATGGTCAAAAATGTCTACACATTTTTATTTTTTTGTTTATTAATCAATCAAATTGTAAATGTTGCATAGATATTCTAAGATTGTTTTTCCCAGTCATCATTCATAAAAACTAGAAAGTCAACAATGAACACCATTTTACTGAGGTCGGGGGAGAGAGAATCTATGTATTGCTACTTTGTGGAGAGGTTGGATAACTGATAATGATGGCATTCATAAATAAGTATGTACCAGCAAAATGAAATATGTTATGTCTTACCCAAATATATTTTGTATATGTTCCACAGGCCTTCTGTTAAGTGCTACAGGGAAAAGTTGACCTCAACACTGCTCTTCATGTCAAGCCATTATAATACTGCCACGGGATCTCTTTTGTGTCGATAAAGATGAAATCGTGTCAAAATTGCCATCTATTTTCAACCCGAGGAGAAGAAAGACGGTTTTATTTTTCATGGCACAGTGTGATTTTTTTTTTCAATTAAATTATTGTGCCTTTTCTAACGTTCTATTTTAGCCATCAATGTTCTTGACTTTTTTGTATTTAAGGATTAAAATACATTCTTTACTACTCTCTCAAGTCAGTTGCATTGTTTGTCTTTTTATCATTTATATGTTTACAACATAACATTACCACCTTTCTAAGCATGATAAAGAGTGGTGTGTTGGAAATATTTTGAACTGCTTTCATTTTGTTTAGAGTAAATCTTGGTATACTGTATATTTCCAATAATTGATGCAGGATACTTATTTCCGGCATCATTGATGGCCAAAAGGCCACAGATTATTAATGGGTCACTTACATTTGTCATTTATTATGTATTTTTGGCAGTTATAAATGTTTTTGAGACTCAGTAAATTAAAAGTAACGCACATTTTAATAGTTATTAATTATGTACCGACAATGTAATTAGGTCTCGACTCAATGCAGTTGAATGATCAGTGTTCTCAGCAGCGCCCCCTCGCGTCAAATATTGAGAAGGGTCCAACTGCAGGCCCCCCTACTTAGACCCCTTAGTTCAGTGAGCCAATGGGGGTTGAGCATGACCTCCCTTCTCAGGCCCCACCCAGTTCTGTGAGCCAATGGGGTAGCAATTATTTAAAGACGGGGGTGTTAAATCCGGTAGTATCGCGAGACTCAAAATGCGGAAGTCAAGAAAAAGGAATTCCAAAGATACAATTATTTTAGTTATTCGAACTTCATACTGAGCTCAGGCATGTATTTTAGTATTTATAGTTTAATAGAGTGACACGTTGGCATTGATTGATCAAACTGTTTTAGCCATGGAGGATTTTAAGGTAGAAAAATCAACGAAGGTGTCATGTGACCGGTGCGACATGAGTTGCTGTGGAAACAAGAGTCGCTTGGAGTTCCAGTTACTAGTCCAAACTCAACTCATCCAAACCATAATATACTACTTAATATACTAAAATGACAATTGGACACTCTTTCCTGTCACAAAATGTACCAAGATAGCACAACGATGCCTTTTCTATGGATCAGATGAGTCCTTTGTCAGGTGTAGAATTAGATGAGCCTTATTCAGGTAAATCTGGTAACTTAATATTAATAAGGATAGTTTTTAAAGCTGACCTATCTTTATTCCTGCAACAACATTGTCTTCCTAAACTGTACTTTATGTACCTACATATCTTAATGTATCTTATCTATAATTCCAACAGTTCCAAGTGTCCCATGAGAGATGATGCTTCAGGATGGCTC
This sequence comes from Molva molva, assembly GCA_900323295.1. Lineage (NCBI taxonomy): Eukaryota > Metazoa > Chordata > Actinopteri > Gadiformes > Lotidae > Molva > Molva molva. The sequence goes on from OOFG01002483.1 coordinate 3,850, forward strand.
AACGCAGATCCTCTGCCTCACTGCAAACAGCGGCGTTCCTCTGTTCACCAGGGGGGCCTCCAAACAGCTCCCCTTCTCCGTCATCGGCTCCCTGAACGGAGTCCACATGTTTGGAGAAGGCCAGGGCGTTGTGTTGTCCAGCTGTCAGACCGACTGTGGCGGTAGAGTTGTATGGCGCGTCTTCCACGATAGTGTCATGCTCATTGCTGTCAATGGAGGACATAGGTCAACAGGTGTCATTCAAGGCCATGTCAAAGGGGAAGAGCTGTTCTTGGAGCGGCTGCTGGAGAACGTTTGGAACTGCATGGTGCTGGTGCTGGGCCGGGACGAGCTGACCAACATGAGAAATGTCGAGCGGCTGAAGAAGGACCTCCGTTCGTGCTTTGGCCTCATCGATCAGCTGCTGGAGGACAGGCACCAGGGCATCATGGGAAACCTGACGCACTGCGCCGACTGCCTGCTGCCCCCCAACCCCGCGCTGGTCCAGGAGGCGGTGAACGGCTTCACCCGGTCCGTGGACAGTGAGTTTGGCTGCCTGGTGGTCCACGGGCGCGTGGCTGCGGCTACCGAGAACTGGTGGCGCCTGGCTCCGCAGGAGGTGGTTCTGCTCTCCGCTCTGATGCGCACGCTCTCTGCCTCCGGCTCGGCCTCTTGCGACTACCCGGTGTTCCTTCCCCAGGGCAGCCCCACGGTGGCGCACCGCCTCCTCCGCTTCCAGCTGCTCCCAGGGGCCGACGTGTGCGTGCTGTGCGGCCCCACCCCTTCCCTGCAGAAGGCCCAGAGCGACCTGGTGAGGCGGTTCTGGTCCCCGTTGGCAGAGACGCTGAGAGATTGCCTGGCGGTGGGAGAGCGCTGCCTGCCCGGCGGCGTGTCCCTCCGTGTCCCCGACGTGCTGGCCCTGCTGGTCCTGAACCGGGAGGCCCGGCGCTCCGTCTCCTGCGTACGGGCCGGTGCCGACGACAGCCCCGCCCTGCCCTCCAAAGCCCGCTGCTGGGCGCTACTCAGGCTCTTCTACATCTTTGCTGCCACGCGCTACTTCAGCCAGGAGGAGGCGCCAGTTCCCGGCGCTCCGGCAGAGGAAAAGGCCCACAGGAGGAGCAGCGCTTCTGGGGACTTTGTGGCTGGATTTCCCCACCAGCCCCTGCAGTGCTATCTGGTCACAGAGGAGTGCAAGTGCTACGGTCTGCAGACCCAGCAGCATCAGCTGTTCCTGCTGGCCCCCCTCTCAGTGCCCACCTTTGCCCTCAGGAATGTTGCCACGCAGACCCTCTTGGCCGTCACAGCAGACTCTGGGTTTTAAAGAAAACATTTCTTACTGAACAGGTTCAATGTGTTTCAGGCACAGGCTTTGCTTCTATACCATAGTATTTGTTATTTGGTTTACTGAGTTATGCCGTATCACTACATACCGGGCATCCGTACGGGAGTCAACACTGTCTCCAGCTGCAACACCAAAGGGAGACAACTGACAACTACTGTCACACTCTTTTTCCTCTTTGGTCCACAATAAATCCTGAAAGCCCTTCCTGCTATCAGTTATTTGAAAACGGGGACAGGCCTCAGTCCACATGGATGGATATTTATCTAGCTTACTCTGTGACAGTGTAGACTTGGCTTTGTAATTGAACATATACTTGAATTAGTCACTGTGAGAGAACCAAGGAACTGAGACGTATAACCTGAGGGCAGTGTCTGGCCTTTCTTACTCTTTATATTTCCTGTTGTTTCTGTCCCTGTTAGTGTTGCTTTCAATCCTGTGATTGCTTCATTTGAACTATCTAATGATTGTCTAATACTGGCATTGATTATTCTGTGCTGTTGATATTGTCAACTGAAGCATAAACAAGTATGTGTTGTTTGTGTCTGGATATCAATGTATATTCAAATAGAGAACAGATCATTCAATGAAATGTGATGAAAATGACCCAAATCGAATCACAGTGACTAATAATGTGATGAGCTCTATTATGCTATAGCTCACTGAAGATCTGTTCAATGGGTGTACTGTGATTAATAATATTTAAGTGGATATGATTGGATGTTCAAATGTGGCAAAATGACAACGGCATTGTTATGTGTTGTTCATGAGCGTTGGTAGAGAAGTGCTATCTTGCCAAGGCACAGGGAGTACAAGCCTCCCATTTAATAAAGTTGATCACGACCTCGATGGTCTCAGCTGCCGCCATCGATGATAGAACCCTGTCCGGCTTGCTTGTGTGTGTGTGTTAAATGTTTGAAAGTAGTTTAAACTTTTAAGTAACTGCTGAGAGAATGGCCAGATTGACAGCAGCTATACAGAGCGCTGACCTTGTTCCTCCACCTGGCATTCGCCCTACTAGTCTACATGCCACCCAAACTCAAAACAGTGTTTCAGACTTGAACTGGACTATGAACTGGCTGGTATCTACTTCTGGTTTTCAGCACTTCAACTTCCTGTAATGTTGTTGAACTTTTTCAACCCAGTTTGCATCATATCATGTTCTCAAATCCAGATGAAGAATAGACAGTTTCCTCAAAGATATAACATTAAAAACTATGAGGCAAGAAAAAACATTCTCAAACAGAAGATAAAATACAGGCTATTGGCTATTGATTTTTTTATGGGCAGAGTAGAATCATTTTCAACTCTTCCCACCACTTGTACTGTAATTCAAAAGATAGCTGAGCTGTCGAGCCTGGTACGTCCAGTGCTCTAGCATAGACCCTCTTATCCCCTCCGTCACCTCGGTAACCGGAGAACCAGCTCTGATTGGCAACATAACGGTGTGTGCAGAGAGTAACGGCATGAGGGGAGGGGAGGGGAGGGGAGGACATCGTACTCAAGGAGGCGGTTATTCTATTCGGTTTAGGGATGTTGCCGTTAGTGCTTAAGTCCTTTGCCCGGTTCGTTGTTGTTAAATTCGGTACTTGGTGATATACACGGTAGCGTAACGTTAACCATTTTGAAGAAGCGAACGCCTACCGCCGGCCGGTGCCAGGTTCAAAGGTCTAGTCGTTCAGTTTAGAAGTGCGGTTGTTGCACTTTCATAGCGTTCGATAGTTGTTGGCTAGAGTTGGGAGGGTGGTTGCCGTGCACCAAGGATATTTGAAAATTACGTGAAGCTTTAGAATAACATGGCAGCCACGTGGATACAAAGAATACCGTCTAGGAACGTCCGTCTTTTTACAGGTGGACGAAATGACACGGCGTTTGTTTGCAGTGGCGTACAGCAGCAGCCCGTAGCACACCAAACAACTCCGGGTGTTCATTCATTTCCCCCGCTGTACCGCTTTACTCCCCCAAGCAGAGCCCACTCTGGACTCAGTGCATCGCGGCTTGGATACCCCAAGGAGAAAATGTCCGAGAATGGAGTGTCTTCTTGGGCCAAGGTGTTGACCATCGACACCATGAATCCCACTGTGAAGAAGGTGGAATATGCCGTCCGGGGACCCATTGTGCAGCGCGCCGTGCAAATCGAAAAGGAGCTTCGGGAGGTTGGTGCCCCACAGGCCTAGTCTTTGTTTACGTATTTTTACCTATACGGTTTTATTTGACACTGATAGTCATTGCTTATCGCTGTGTGCCTTGTATGCGATTTAATAACGAACACTGTCTGGCTTGAATTCAATCAGTCGGCGTACTTAATGCTAACGGTGCGTGTAACGTTACTGCATGGTGTCCTGACGTCCACAACAAAGGTCTGGGAACAAACAAATAATGCAGAGATGTCGTTTTAGCAGTTGTCCATACATTTGAGTACATTGAATACATATACATTGGTTACATATGCATGCGCATAAGACTCTAAACATAATTAATAATATATTTGTAAGTATGAGTTGCACGTGCCAGAATATTGATCTACCTCGTCAGGTCATTTACATGTGGAGTGCAGTGAAGGTGTTTGGGGCAACATATACTTTTAAATCATATTTTAAATCTGTACCGTCTCAAATTGTCGACTATACTTCTGTTTCTTGGTCATATGCTTCCAATTACCATTAGAAGATTAGTCCCTTTCCCAAGGATTTACAAATCTCTCCCCCCCCAGTCCGTTCGTTATTTAATTAGCAGTAGGCCTATAATTAGCTACGCACGCTGCAGAATCCTGCTAGGGAGATTTACTGAGATATTTTGCCTGTCTCACCTAGACCCTGAGCTATTTTTTTATTTCTATCTTTTAGCTCCTTTCTCTCTTCAAGTGGTTACCGTTATCTTCTTATCTTTAAACCTCGCGGTATTGTTTAAAAAGTATCAGAGGAACGTTGACAATCTCCAATATTTGCAGAGCACTCAGTACATCTGCTGTTACTATTTTACAAGTGATAACTATTGACTACATTGTGATAAAATGTGTAATTATAATATAATTACTGTCAAACTTGCTTGTATAGTCTTAATTATGCTCAAGTTGGCACAAGTGAATCATGCCATCTGTGATAGGGGCCACTTTTTGAGCAGAACATTGGACGCCAGGACAATGACATCCTCTATCCTCTCAGACTTGTTGGCCGCATAAATTATATCCCTTAGTACATTCTCTAATGTGTGTACTAAGGCGCATCATTCATGCTGACACATTGTTTTGGATAACTAGTAGTTTAGAAAGCAATAGCCCTTTCTTCTTTCAGCAATTCATGTTGTTGTCAAGGAAACCAAAGCTTGGTGTACAGAGTGCATTCAGGTGTGTTAAGGGTCTCCAGGGATATTAGCCCGCCTTGGTGAGAGATGCATCTTGTGTCTCAGAAAAGAGACTATTATAGCAGGTGTTCTGAGAGAAGATGGCCTATATAAGACCTTCGTGGTCCTTCAATGCTGTTACTAGAGACCCAGCTCATCCATAACCAGTGGCCTCTCCTATCAAGCCACCAGCCTATAGGAAGATGATCCATACAGATGCACAGAGGCCTCTATATTCAATGTCTATCCAGAACACCCTCCACATGTGGCACCCTGTACCAATTCAATGCCAGTGCTTTAACTTTGGAACATTTGTTTCCCTTACTTTGTCACTGTATCACCACCTGAAAATAATTGGCCCTATTGTACAGAGCTCCCAGCTCATTTTATTAATTTCTGATGAAATCACAGCAGGACCGAATACAAGTGAGTTAATCATCTGACATGTGAAGAAGCCCTGTGCCTGATACCTACACCCTTTATCTTCTGTGGTCCTTCACAAAGAGGATTCATTCACAACAAACTCTACAAAGATGACACAAGAAATACATGTTTGTAATTGATTTATTTCAAGTGGCAATCTTGAAGATCACCAAAGATTTTCATTCAACTAAATATCAGTTAAGTCACTATCGCTGAACAAGGTAACACACTGGTGACTGAGCCTGTGGCCCACTGATAAAAGCTACTGCATTTGCAGTATTATGAATGTTACCAACGGGGTTTGGTGGGGACATTCCTGCCATGCCTTCAAATCACAAGTAGCACAGTTAGTGAGCGTTTCCCCAGCAGTGGTTGTTCTGCCTGAGAAGGCATGGCGCAGCCACTGCTACAGACTCGCTAATCAGCTCACTTGTGTGTAAAGCGGCATACGTTTGTTCGCCGTTGGTGCCACCAGAGAGAATGAAAGCGAGCTCTTGGAGATGACCACTTTAACGCTATGCATGTTGCACTTGGGAGTAGAAGTAGTTTGGAGATGGTTGGCCCACATAGTGTTTCCCTCTACGATTTCTTTAAGCAGCGGTGCTGAGGTGTGTATGAGGAGCCCTAGTAACCCAGCGGCAGCACTGGTCCACTGCTGGATGCATGTAGGGAAGACACTGGGATAGGTGTAGGGTATCTGTGGGAAATGGGTCAATGTTTTAGGATTTAGGATTTCCCTGACACACAATCTCACTCACTCACTGAGTGAGCAAAAAACATTTGCATATTTTCCCTCACAGTAGATGCCTGTTAATCTTAACAATGATTGTTTTGTACTTTGCGATTAAATCATCTTAGAAGGAGACTTTGAACCCTGCTAGCCCAAATCATTAAGCCTTCCTAATCCTTTAACTAAAAGTTTATGGTTGTTAGCGATTTCACTTTGATGTGCAGTTTTAAGAGGGACCACGTAACATAACCATGGCAATCTGAAATGACACACAGCCATATTAAGTACACCAGTGAAAGAATTGTTCTTCATCTTTTGAACTTATTTTGAGCTTGGTTAAATAGTTTGCATGACACTAGTGTACAATAAGAGTGCCCTCCTATCTTCAGCCTGTTAGATATTCTGTGTGCTTTGTTTGGTCTTTGCTGAATGTTTGCTCCCATCATTGAACCAAACATGATTATACAGGGAATGTGTCGTACTAATCAGCCTCATCTCTCAGGGGAGGCGGCTGTTCCACAAACTGGGGGGATGTTTTTGTTATAAATGATCCTGGGCTCTTGATTGTGAAAGTTGAACCATGGACTGAGGAGTGTGCTCACCCTGGGCCCTGCCATTGGTTTAGCCCAAGAGACGCCTCCCTTGTGCAGCCAATGAGGGAGAGGCGACACAACGGTTGTTTTTTTTCGATATGAACTACTTGGACGGGATCGGCTTGAGCGGTTGACCCTCGGCAGGCCAAACACCAGAGGTGTTTTGATTTCAGCTTGTGACTCTGGAATGGACAGCGTGTGCGCCCTTGTGATCCAAACA
>OOFG01002488.1:0-10963 GCA_900323295.1 Molva molva
GGGTGGTGGTGGTGGTGGTGGTGGAGGAAGACATATACCTAACTGTGTAGGAGAGAGTGGGCCGGGTGGTGTAGTGGTGGAATAGGACAGATACCTAGCTGTGTAGGAGAGAGTGGGCCGGGTGGTGTAGTAGTGGAAGAGGACAGATACCTAGCTGTGTGGGAGGGACTGGGCCGGGTGGTGGTAGAGGATAATATACCTGAAGTGGTCATCTTCTGATTCCACTTGCGGCTCATGGCGATGCCACACACGATCATGCCTATGATGACCACCACCAGCACCACGGGAACCAGGATGATGGTGGGGCTAAGACCCTCCTCCAGTGGCTCTGGGAGGTCAGTGCTGTTAAACAGGTCTGGAGCATACCAACAATAACATAAAGGACGCATGAATTAAAAAACAACACATTCAATAATGGAAACCACAACTATGATAATAATAATAATCGTTCTCATCAAAACAAACACTACTCACAATAATCATATAATTTATGTTAATAATATGCATAATTCAAATGTATATTTTCATAAGATTTTTTTTTTTGTTACCTTTATTTAATCAGGTTAGTCCCGTCAAGGTTAGAAAGCCATCATAATAATGATGATCATCATCATCCTCATAATAACATTGTTTTATTTTATTACTAACAGTCATTAGCTAACATTTCTCAAGAAGTTAATCAACAACCAAGTTATATCACCCAGCCACAAAATGATAAAAGCACACTACATTTCTAAATAGAAAAAAAAAAATTATCTTTATAATCTACATTTTGATTATAATGATTTGTGCAGAATCATATGTCCTCTCATTATATTTGCTAGATATGCAGCGTTGGTAGCAGGAAGTGTGTGTCCAATATACCAGAGTCTTCCAAACCATATCCAACAGTTGAAAATGATTTAGTTTAATGAAAATTACCAGTGAGAAAAAAAGCAAAAGTATTAAAAGATTCACATGATTATGAAGAGTTTCTACACTGCAAACAGGCTTGAGTCATTGGTGACACCAGATGGTGGTCAATTTCCAGAGAAATCCCTGTTGGCACATGTTTTGACAGGAACTCACCTGTCGCCATGGACTCAGTCTCGTAGTTTGCGGATGATTCAGCTGTCGTACCTGGACATCACAAAAACACAGATACTCACAGTTCCTTCTGGAAAACCAACCATCAAAGAGGCCTCGGCAGATTGAAACAAATATATTACAATGACCAACGAAGAGAGACATCTTACCTTCGTCAACGTCTGATTCATCGCTTGCCGGCAAGGAGGACTCAGTAGGGGTCCCCTCATCAGAGTAATGGGTGTTATCATCAAAGACCTCATCATCTGACTGACCTGACACTGCCAACAAAGGATCAATATTCCCTTTGAATCATTCATTACTATTTCCACATCTTAAAAAATGAATCACTGGATGAACAGTCTTCCCGGAAAGACAAAATGTAGTCAGCAGTAAAGGGAGAAAGAAACAAAGGCCTTCATAAGGGAGAAACTAACACTTTTTCCTAAACGTATATAATAACACATTCTAAACCAAATTGGAAAATGTGCCCTATAGCTCACCGCTAAATTAGCATGTAGGACACAGGAATGTGGCTAGACTAGTATACATTACTGGGTGTAGAGACATTTTAGTGTTTGTTTAATATTATGAAATATTTACTTTTGGATAATGGATAGCTTTTTCAAGCTAAACCAATATAGTTAAATTTCAGTATTACTTTCTAGCAGTTGTACCAGTAATATAACAGGAGTTAATCTGATCACAAGTCATGCACACTTCCAATAAGAACAATTTTAACAAATCATGCTGCCAAAAACAATAATGTTTTCAGATGTTATTTTGTCTATTTCTAAACTATTCACAGCACAAAACCCAATGACTTCCACACAGGAAAAGAGTAACAGGAAACATTTCACAAGAGGATACAAGCTCTGTATATCTATGAAATGTACCATTTTTCAAACACATTGTTAACTTAAATTTAAGTTATTTCTTACTTTTACTAAACCTCATATTACACATTACACAGAAGCATACCCAAAATTCAACTAAACATAGCTGAACACAGAAAGTGGTAAGCATGGAGATTAACGAACTTCGGTAAGACGAGGGAAAAGTTTGATTAGGAGTACGTAGTCAAATAATCTTTCCATCCTACCTATTCCAGCCAGACTGGTCAGTAACAGCAACAGTAGCACAGGGTTCATCTCCCAGGGGCCTCGCCTCACATAAGCAGGGGTAAAAGCAGACATGGTGCCATGGTATGTCTACGTTTTTCTCCACTTTCATGGCCTCATACTTCCTGATTTGCTTTGACTCACCTAAATGAGAAATACAAAAAGGAAAAAAACACCACGACTAAAGACACACACACACACACACACACACACACACACACACAGACACACACACACACACAGACACACACAGAGTCAGATAACTCCCTCGGATGTGATGCAATGTACTAGGCTATGTGCTTGTAGCCACAGGTCTGGTGGCTCCTGGGCCACTGTAGAATCACATTCCTCCTCTTTTGGTATGTGGCCTCAAAGAGCATGCCGGAGCTGTGCAAACTAAGGCAAACATTAGCTGAACTCAGCGAGTTCAGCTAATGGGGGCACTTGGATGTCTATAATGAAAGGTCTATTGCAATACCATCTGTTTTAATTAGTGCCAATTTGAAGTTAGTTGTCATTTGTTATAAATACTTTTTGCGGGGCCCATGAGTTAAACCTTGCCAATCTAGGTCCTAATCAAATTACAATCAAATCATGGCATGTGACCTATTTCCTGACTTTCCATTTGTAACACTGTTGGCCAACCGAAAGAAAGAAATAATCTTGCAACCCAACGCCGTGGCAAGTTTCAACATGCTGTCAAGAGCAAAAGACTTTCTAAATAAATATCCACATACAACTTTATGTAAGTGGAAGTTGATGTTAAATCCGATCAATAACAGTATGAATCATGGATAAGAAAAAAGTTTACCATACAAAATGCAAGATTAACAGTTACCAGACACAGGCATTTTCATAGACACATGCTAGAATGAGTCGTCGAATACCAACAAAAAACATGTACATTAACCAAATATTTTAATATTAGCTCTACAAATCTACCAACGTGTACACCAATCTAACGCAGAGTTAATCTAAAGGTATATCTAATAAGGTGAGCCCAGCGGAACTAACTGATCTGCGTTTATGGTCGGTAGAAAGAGTCGGACCAAGTTTGACGACGGACAGAGACACTTCCGTCGAACATATCAACACCAGAGTAACGTGTTATCATTAACCACGCTTTGAACTGTTGAAATGGTATGGTTACAAAAATATATTCAAACTATCTTGACTGAAATGGATTATATAATAATTATCAAATAAATAAAGATGTGTCTTTTTTCCAGCCGAAAGGACAGAAGAAGGGCAAGGCTCCTGAAAAGGTGGTCCATCCGTTCAGTAGGAAAGCTGCATATCTTGCAAGAGAAGAGATACGCTTGGATAAAAAAGAGAGGTTGGTAGCGTTACACATATTGCGCAGATCTCCCTAACAATGAGAGCACCTTTCAGACGTTGTTATTTTCTGGAGCTTTGCCTAAACTTCCAAGGTACAAGATATTTTTTTGTAAACCCATTAAGTAAAGGAAATCACACCGAAAATGAAAAAAATATTAGTGTGATTTAGCTAATTTAGTCAAGAGTAGAAATGTGTAAGGGAAAGACTAGGATGACCTTATTTTATGAAAGAGTTAATCTGTAAAACAAACAATTAGCAAATACTGAATGCTTTTAAGGTACAGTCCGCTGCTTAGGTTGTACTTATGGCAAGGCATGCTGAGAGATTTTGTGTTTTGTCTTATAGACAAAAGAATGAGAAGGCAACACGGCTGAACACCATTGGTGAGTTGTTTTAATCCCCCAGACGCTAAATATTGACGTAAATTGCACCGGCTACATTGAGCAATGTGTTTGCTTGTGTCCATGTAACTATGCAGGGGAGAAACTGTTATGGTTCCAGGGACAGTTGGAGGCTGACAAGACGACATACTCAAAAACAGATGCCTGTGACATCATTGAAAGGTAAAAGGATCCTGACTGTAATTGTAACATAAAATGAAACACTGAGATATATAATGCTAACAAGCCACCCCTTGGCATAGCCACTATTGCTTATACCATCGTAATACTTTCATACAACTGTATTGCACATCATCATTTTCCATTATAATATATTTCTAAATTCTACCATTTCATTTGCTCAGGTACCTTCACAGATTTGACTCTGAGCTGGAACAGATAGAGCTGGTGAATGGAATAAAAGGTCGCCAGGGTCGTCTCCATGGAGCCAGAGAAACAGTCATCAAACAGACCATAGAGCGTGAGCAAGCAATGTACGAGAGCAATGGATTCGGTGAGTTGGGGCTCTTGTATATTTATATGCTTCCTCCCTTGGTCTCTTCGATGGACTTGATTGATTTGAAACCGTATTTCGCAAGATCCAACTATCTTTCCATGCTAACTTGCTGCCTACCAAGAGGTCCATCCTTGCTAACATCCAATGCTAATGGTGGAGCTGGTCAAGGGTAGCTTATCCTCGGCCCAACCATAATAGGACCGATAAGCAATTGGGGTTTAAAGCGAACCATAAGAACCTCTACCTTTCAATAAAAAATGATAGCTTTTATCTGAGACACTGATCTCCAATCAGTCAAGTTTAAATAGTTCATTGTTTTGGTTGTGAATGTTAACTGACGGCTCTTTTCCCTTCTCTCTACAGAGATCCCAGATATCATCAATGCAAAGCATTTGAAGACATTCAGGTTGGAGCCCAAAGTTGATATTAACATACATATTCAATACTACATGTAAAAATACATGACCGAAATGATGACAGCAAATACGTCTTGATAAGTCTAGACATTCTTCAAAAGGCAATTTAGAACGATCTGCACAGTTTCCTTTTGGAAACAATATCAGTTTCAAAATAGGAAGACAGCCAATCCCCAGCAAGTGTTTACTTTATATAAACACATACCTTAAACCCACAGGTTTGGTTCAGTTGGACTTCTCTTGATTAGTAGGACACTGATTTGACTTAATATTATGTATTGTTTTAAGAGAGTGGACTGGTGACCTGAAGAAGCTTCCGAACATCAAACTGCGACAGGTTTCTAAAAAAGGATTGGACAAATTGAAGGAAGATGAGAAGGCTGAAGATGGAGAGGAAGACGACAAACACAACCAGGAGGATGACGCTGCTAATATGTCGGACTCAGACTGAGCTCTGTGGCAAAAACCGGACAAGCAGCACTTTGAAACGTCCTTTTTACTGTGGTATCGTAATATTACACCAAGTGGTGTACTAGTCGGCTTTTAAGGACTTCAGGTCGACACTATTCTTCCACTTTTCCAATGGTCTCCAGCAGATGGCGTCCAAGAATCAGTCGAACGTGTGGCAAATAAAGCCATCTCCCTTTCTGCAATGTCACTCAGTAACTTCACTCAGCCATAAGACAGAATCTATATTGTTTATTGCAGATGTTTGCATCAATAATATTTTCATACCCAATTTGAAATAGAAAATATATACAAAATACATTTTGTTGACACAGAAAGTGGATCTGTCATTATTGATGATCAAGTGATGAACATTAACATTGTTTTGATGGAGTGACATTAATGAATGGCAAAATGTAAGTCGCATAAATAAGTTGAATCAATTACAACAGAGGCTGTTATTCTTCAGATAGGAAACAGAGGAAAAGAACTGGAATCATACAATGGGTAATATTAAATATATGGACTGATTTAATACCTTAAGCTGTGAATGTTACTGATTGGCTACATTTCATTGTTACGTTTATATAAAATAGTTAAGTTACTATATACCATGGAGCATCCATTTGACTGGTTCTCCAGTTTAACATCAGTGCTTCCATACTTTCATTGCAGTAGTGAAAACACAACTTCAGACTCCTGATTTTCTCGATTGTCTCTGCCTGTTCCTCCATTCATTTGCTTGTCCTCTTATCCTGTTCACTTCCTATTCCTGGTGACTTCCATATTTGGTGACCCAGTCCGAAGGTCAGGATGAGCTTCCAAACCCTGCGTCTTTGGACTGCAGGGTTTGGAAGGGGGTGGAGCCTCAGACAGGCGCAACTGCGGCCTCCACCGATAGGTCGGAGTCCGTCTGCTCCTCCGGGACTAGCGCAGGGGAGGGCCTGACTGGGACCTCCACAGTGTCCCCCGTTGACTTGACCCGAGGGTTAGGGTTCCGGGGGGGATGCAGGCCCTTCTCGGGGCAGTTCTGCACCGTGATGATGCGGTTGAAGGCCTTTAGGCGGCGCCAGAGCTGCAGGTAGACCGCACACTGGATGTACATGAAGATGAGGCCACTTGTCACGCCCATCGCCACCACTGTCAGCTTGGTCCAGAAAGGCCACTCGATCACACCTGAGAAGGGCATCATACGCACACACGCACACAAGCAGACAAAATGGTTGCGTGTCCACCTGTAGAGTACGCCCATGGCGATGTTATTTTTTGTGGTTTTTTTTTACAACTAGAACCTTCTAGTCTGTGCTTACCCTCTGCCGTATAGTACTTCATGAGAGCCAATCTCCACAATTCGTCTGCAATAGAGAGCAAGGGGAGTTCTGGTTATTGCTTTTATCCTCTGGAATATCATTTTACGAAGCACAAGTACCAAATATTGGTGGAATCAGGGTACACCCATTGTGATCGTCTTCTGTGGGATACAAATATTAAAGTCCAATAAAAACATCCATACTGGACATCATCACTCTATAGGCTTAGTGCAATAAAGGAAGTGCTATCCCCACATTAGCGCTGCAGCTATGTAGGTTAACCCTACAAACCACAGTGATTCTAATAGAACAGGCAGTTTCAGTCTCACAGCTGCACCAACCCAACAAAGTGAGCACAGAAATATGGGGAGGAAAGCAGAATCATAAGGGTCTCCCAACGGTTTGTTTCACATTAACATTAATGTTTTATTATTTGTTTTTGGCAATTTCAAAATGAATGATTGAACACTGGCTGTTGTCCAAGTCAGTTAATTACAATCAAACTGACCTGGTTGGATATATTTATTGAAACAACCTCAACAGGAAATAAGATAGTAACGTTGTTGTGTTTGACCGTTCTAATGAGCGATATTGTTTATGATATGCACGGCACACCGTGGCGTTATACTATAATTGTCAGAGAGGCTTAACCCTCTCTCGGACGCGGACATTAACATCAACCACTGCCCAGACGGAGCTCCACACACAACGTGGCGTTATACTATATGTTCTGAGATACCTAACCCTCTCTTGTACGCCGACATCCGTCGCTGACCATAAGGAGCTTTCTGGTAATATGCTGCCCTCTATTTTGTGGAGGACTAATTCAACAGTTGGCCAAATCTAAAGTGGTATGTGTTTGGTACAGCCATGTGTGACCAGTGAAGTACTGACCCTCCTTGCCCAGGCGGAACTCCTCAGTGGTCCTCTTGAACAGAACGTATATGGACCACGACACACACGATATGGCCAGGAGGTGAAAGACCACCGAACACAGGATCTTCCTCCACTCCCCCTTGGTCATGTGGAGCCTCTCCCACTGGGGTGGGAGAACACATGAAAAGATAGGAAGAAGGAAGAATCTCAGAAACGATGGACATGTAGAGGGAGAAGAGAATGGGTCCTTTATCGACACCTCCTTAAAAATGTGCTATTACTACCGCTAGTTGTAATTCAAGTGTGTAGTACAATCCCAAATTTGCCGTCCGGGATTAATAAAGTTGATCTGATCTTAGTTGTCATTTACACATAAGTGTTTAACTGTGATTCCTTATGTTGGCGTGCGCATTTGTGTGTGTGTACCTTGCGCAGGGGTTTGAGCTGCGTCTCCATGATGAAGTCATACTTGCAAAGTTCACAGCAGCGTGTGTCTGAGGACTTGATCCACTGGTTGAGACACGCCCGGTGGACGAAACGCAGGCTCCCCGTGCACCAGCACGGCGTAATCAGCGGGTACTCCTCCTCACCCTCGCAGTGGCAGATTCTGTACAAAAATCAGTGAAATCCATGAATTGATGATTCCATCGATTAAATCATGCATTAGAAATGTAAACACACACATACACAAACGCACTGACCTGCAAACCTCCGCGTCCGAGTCTTCAGAGCAGATCGGTTGCGCCGTGTCCCCGTTGACCCCGCAGTGTTTGATCGCCGTGGGAACGGCCGTGTCCCCACCCCCCGACCCCTGCTCTTGGTAGCTTCCTTGGTGGATCATCTGCTCCCCGGCCAATGAGGAGCTGCCGCCCCCTTCGCTCTTCAACGAACCGCCACTGCTGCGCCGCTTCTCTGGACCCGCCTCGTACTCCGGCAGACTCTGGGTCATCTCCCCACCACCCCCGCCATCATCTGAACCCATCGATTGGAGCTCGAGGGGCGCTCCTTTGTCTCCCCCTGGCTCACCCCTTTGCCTCCCCTGAGTTCCAGCATACCTGTCCCTGCTACTCCCGCTGCGCCGGCGCCCCCTGCGGGCCTTCTCCTTGCTCCAGCTGCGGGCTTCGCGGCACCCACCCTCGTCTTCCGAGGTGGTGTCTGACAGCGGGCCCCACGGCCTGGAAGCTGGGAGCTCCTTGTGGGCCCTGGGGAGCTGCTGCTCCCCCCTCTCCTTCCCCCTCTCGCGGTGGTCCGGACTTGGGCTGCGCTCCGGGGCTGGGGCCCCCTGCCCCTCGGCCGGGGGGTCAACGCAACCGGCAGGGCCGCAGACGTCCTTCTTGCGTCGATGGCGGCGCTTCACCGTCTTCTTCTTCTGCGTACTCTGGGAGGCGGTCGCCATGGCAACCGAGCGGGGCGGCTTGCTTACGCTGGGTTTGTTGGTAACACACGCGCTCTCCTCCAAGGATGCTCGTGGGCCAGAACTGGCGCGCGCACACACACACACACACATACGTACGGACACACACACACACACACACACATGCAGACAAACATAAAGATGACGACGGGAAGATAGGAGATACATATAAATGGAGGAGACAAACACTGTGACCTGTGACCTATCCAGAGGAGGGATGGGGGTCTCACCTGCATATGTCTTGAGGGGAGGAGGGTATGGCCAATGTCTTCGATGCTGTACCCAACCCAGCTGTAGAGCCCCTCACCTGAAAACACCAGCAGTTTCACCTCATGTGAATATGTGAGTACACAATAATCAAACAACCACTTACAAACTCGCTATTGTAAAATATTGAAAACACGGCTGACATTTTTCAACTCTCAATCAACGTATCTCTGTATGTTATGTATTAGCGTTATCCCAGAATGCATTATTCAAGTCTCAAGTGTATAAGGGATTTGAACAGAGATGTGGTTGAAGACAGAGATCGGTTATGAGCATCTGTCTTTCATAACTATAAATGACTGTCATAAATTAAATCCACAACAGCGGGAGGCTTCTGTATTGGTTACCTTGGAGATGCTGCTGGATCGACTTCCTGAAGGACCGGGGGCCTTCGCTCCCTGGAGGAAGAAAGATCAGACTATGCTGGTTAAATCAGAGTAGTCTGAATATTCAGAGTAATAATCACGAGGAACCGCCCTTGAGAACTTCTTTTTATGACAATTGGGTATGTAAATGCTATAATGTAAAATGTATAAAGATATATTCCATTTTTTGGGGACCTATTGAGATAGAGGAAGAAATCTACACCACTGTGACCAGCCTAACATGAAAACGGACCCCTTTATGAACATGTTTGTGACGTAGGCCTGCATACATCAAAAGATGGTAGTCGGAATGATCCATAGTGGCAAATAGAATAAGCAATAACAATCAGATGACAAACATTTCTTTTGACATCAGATATCAGGGATATACATCCACACTTTTATCCAACTTTAATGTATGTAGATGCTCATCCCAGTTGCCAGGTGAATGAGTTGCCAACATGTTATACAAGCCCCCGTGATGTAACAGGATGGTCCACGTGTCCCGGGTCGTGTCTACGGCCAGGTCAGGCCAACTGATCCTCTTACCCCGGCTGCAACGCTGGGCATTTACAGTAACATTAAATCCTTTCCCCGGAACCTTCTAGAACATTTGCTGTCCAAACTCAACCGACAGAGACCTTAACTGTTGACAGTTGGCCAACATGAAAACATTTTCATAGAAGATGGAAAGAATATATAATTTAGATTTTAAGTGTTGTGTCTATAGGCCAAATCCTTGTGAAGTCAAATGTTTGGCCAGCTACTGTAGCAAGCAATGCTCCATGCTACTTTAACTGTTTTGTCAAAACAGGTGTGAAGTCAGAAGTTGCGGCACCAACTCACCAAACAACAAATACAGTTTACACTTCCTCACATCCACTCTCATGGGCTTCTCGTTCAAGTTCATCGTATTTATCAGTGTTAAAAAGCATGGACATATTTACAGTCAGCTTTATGCATTCATTTATGGGCAGTTTTGATGAAGTTGATGTTAAACCGTAAAAAAAAGGTAAAATAAAGGTGGCTGATGATACAAATGCATAGCCTATAGATTAACAATCCTTAAGTCAATGCTAGTTTTGCAGGGCCAACATTTGTCGCATGGTGACGTAAGGCAAATATCAGAAGAGGCTGAGACTAAGTCCATACTACTGGGAAAATACATGTACACACCTTTGTTGTTGTGTGTTTGAAGAGATAAACACCGCAGCCATTATTGTCCCATAGACTGTAGGAAATAGTTTTGCCCAAATCCCTACTCTGGAATGGACCAGCTCAGAACCCCTGAGTCCTCTGTGTCTTGATCAGGTTCCCCTGTCCCAATTAATTAATTGCGTTCACCTGTGTATTTAAATTAGGCTTTTCTCTTCCTTCTTTACTATTGGTTTGGTTTCTGTTCTTTGTAGCTGTCTGCCAACACTAAGGATGTGTCTGTGCAGTGGT
>OOFG01002489.1:0-11163 GCA_900323295.1 Molva molva
GAATGGATGACTTTAAAATTTCATATCCTTCGGCTTGCTGAAGCAGCATGATAGCCGGCTCAGATCGGGCAGCCATAATGCCAAAGCACAAAGAGGCTTGGTTATATGGGCCCTTCCTTTAGAAACAACATGATACAATGAGCAAATGGTGGATCTAAGTCAACAGTTCACCTGTATGACTCGGCCCTGGAAAGGAACATAACAGGCTGACTGCTGTACTCTAGGCCCACAGGAAACTTTTTTTTTTTTGCTGCCAGGCCTTCAGCTGTGAAAATCATATCAGCCTAAAGCCCTTTTCGCACCAACCCGTAACCCCTTTTATTACTGGGTACTCTATACACACCTTTAACCATGTCCTACCTAATCCAGTTCCAACAACACTTGACATAAAGCTGTCTTACTGTCAATAGTACATCGACCGCACCTTACAAATTGCAAAGTGTGTCACAAATTAAAATTGCATCCTACAGCCCTTCACATGGTTTGTTACCGGCTGTATATGATGTCATTGGCTATATACAGGGTGTTTTTGTATCGTGTTAGTGGTTGTTAAGATTCTCACATCAATGGGAGGTCCCAAGCAAATTATCTTGAATGAGTGAAGAGGCAAGGGGAAATTATGTTGTGTGATACACAAATGCATACATTGCTTGAAGCACATTAGACTCAAATTAGGCTTTACAACTCCAATTTGAACACTCACAACTATTGTTTGAATGTGAAACTAACTTTCAATTTACAAAGTAGCCACTGTTCCACAGTGTCCACAAGTTAAGACAAACTCACCAGCCACTGCCCATTTCAACAACAATGGTCTGTTGGTTGAGACGAGTCACTGCAAGACGCTCAATCTGAGCAGCCTCCCTTCCATGCCACCCTTTGGGCGTGTGTGTTTGGCATTTCAAACACCCGGCATAGTCACTGAAAGGAAACACTACAGGTGGGAGGGGACATTCTCTTTCTACAAATTCCACAACGCCTGCAGTTACGGTTTCTTATCCCCTTCGGCAAGCGTTCCAGATTCAGGCTTTTAATTAAGGAAGCAAAACCACAAGATATGAAGTTGTATTTAATAGCCGTATAAAAATTATAATAAAGACTGGAACATGTAGATGAATTCCCGGGGGGGGGAACTTCATAGCAGCAGACAAGCTGCCCATCTAGGCCGAAGATGTCAAAATAACGTACACCTCTGTCCTGCTTCAGTGTTGACAGTGTGTTCTGTGCTTCAGCAAACAAAAGAATCCATAAATGCAGGACCTGAATAATTCAAACCAGAGCGTAACGCAACCCTTTCGTTAAAGTGATGTTAGAAATTAGGATAAACACTCGCAGTATTGAAAGAAGTAACATTAACTAAGGACTGCTACGATAGGGAAACGTTAGGATACCAATTGCTGCCAGCATGGGGTTGCAAATAAACGCGTAGTGGTTACAGTTGTCAACTCCGTGATGTTTAACACAAGCATAATAACTAAGGGGCTACGCAGGAGCATCGTATTGTGATTATTCTGTACCGCTCCCTCGTTGACATCACCAGTGTCCTAAACTAAACGAAAACTCTACCTGGGTTATTACGGTGGTTGACTATACCAATGAATCAAACACCCAATGGGACTTTCAATGCTTTGAATAAGCCCAGTCACTCACTCGCTGCAACTTTACAATAGACATTTGCTTTACGTGCAACTTGGAACAATAGTTGCATGAGGCTAACGCAATGCTAACCAAGCAACTCCCACCGCTTCTGCTGTATAAGCTGCAGTTTCACCACAATGCTGATACCGTGTCCTAAAATAATTGAATTATAGCTAGCTATAAGGGCCGAGTATATTCCGAGACGAAAATACACCTTACAAGACACACAGCACTTACATAAACATCTCATGTGATCATACGGAATGTGTTGGTCGGTGTTATTCACAGAAAATGCATTCGCTCAAATAACAGATTTGAACTTACTTGATAAACAATTGGTGTAATGGTTTAATTATGCATATTCCATCAAACTATTGTACAAGGTAAATAGACAGGACCATGGCATCAGGCTAGCGACTGGCTACCTCTAGCCAGCAGCTAACATTAGCTAGTGGAGTGCCCCTTGTCTGCTTACCTTAAGCGGCCTCGCAGATAACATTTCATCGGTTATAATAGTTTTCCAAGACTTGTGAGCTCCTCGATGCTGTCTACGTTACAATGTCCATGAGAGATTCACTTTTTGTACTTTTCACGATGACCACTCGAGTTAGAAATCCACACCGGACCACCAACGGCAAAGTAATTCTTTAGCCACTTAAAACAACAACAACGTCTACCACAGCGCTCGGGCCCGCCCAATTAAAAGCGCTGACCAATCATTGAAGAGAACATACGTCGCTGACACTCTGATCGACCAATGATTGACTTAAGCGAATCTGAGCGACAATGTCCAGCTATATACACAGACACGGTTTAAAAGATGAGTAAACAAAGTTCAACATTGCAATAAATCCCTCAATTTACCTTTAAGGCAATCGTAGTCTTCACTTAAAAAACGGAGCATTTAAAGCTTTTGTCAGCCAATGTTGTAACTTAAAAATCAAGGTGGTCCATCAAGCATTATTGAATAATACTCATCCATGTTCCCAAATACAAGTATATAAATAAGAAATATATACCATCTCTTCAGATAGGTTCTACATATGCAGAACCGAACAAATATTATACAACAGGCGGAATTATTTAATGTGTGAAGTCATCTGGATGATGAGGCGTGTTGCTAAATAAAGCAAATTGCACAATTTCTATTTTTAAAAGTTTAATTTGATCCCTAGTAATAAAAAACAAAACATTCCAGTGGCATAAAATGCACATTGCACAACCAAACTGAATTTGGAAAACCGGAAAAACGAATTTACCGTTTAAAAAACAGGTGACTTTCAAAGTAAGCAGTTCAGTTGGAGAGCTATATGGTTACCCTTTCCATTTGTCTAACCACAAATACAACGTTACAAAAAGACATTACGTTTAACTTGAACATAAAAGCGCAAAAACGCTTAAAATTAGGATCTTGTTGGTGGATGACCAGTTAACTGCCAGTAAGTGTAAAGTCTCTGGCCAATTACACGCAGGGAAAAGAGATCAGCGCCGCCTCCTTTCTGGGCTCCGGCTTCGTCTGCGTCCGCCACCCCTGTAAAGATAAAGAAAGTTTAACCACATAGCCAAGCATCAAGGTATGATAATCATTATTGGATAAAATAGACCGTAGCAAAAACAAACACTATGCAAATCAAGCACATGGTGGTTGTGTTAGTCCTCTGCCAAGCACTTTGGCAGAGGCAGAACCACCCAGAGCATTACACTCACCTCCTCTTGTTCTTGGGAGGCCCTCTGACGAAGCCCCAGTCCACACTGATGGGCTGGCCCATGAGGTCCTGGCTGTTCAGACCCTCCATGGCCGCCTGTGCTTCCTTGTAGGTCTCGTACTCTACCAGCGCGTAACCCTGGGAAGGATTGAGCAAAGGCAGGGCTCACACACCAACATTCAAGAATAGTGTGTTTATACAGCACCCCTCAAACACAGGCCATTCAATGTTTTGTATTTAAAAAGGACAATTATTATAGTAAAAAAAGTAAAATTATATAAAGAAAAGGTGAAAATAAATATGCCAATGCAGACAAACTTTAATACAAATCTAGGGCAAATTAAGTTTTTGGGTTAATAGATAATAAATTGAATATCAATCATAAATTGGTAGCAACTGCTCTGTGTAGTTACTGTGTATTGTTATTGTACACAACAGTTTCAAGCAGGTGTTTCTGTGCTAAGATAATACAAGGCTGCCACCTAGTGGTTGAGATCGAATATACCCAGCATTAAACCATTCCACTGAGATGGAGCAGGAGTAGTATTCACTGAATCAATTCTTATAATACTTCATGTTAAATCCCAATTGCAGGTACAGGGATGCAAACACATGTAGAATGAAAAAAGCCACCTAAAGTCGTAGAAACTAAAATTGCAACGGTGCATATGCAATATCATAACATAAGTGGATAAGGATAATTGGTTTTGTGTTCTGCCATAGTGACATGGTGTCAACTAGGGATGCAGCGATTAACCGGTTTCACTATTAACCGCACTATTAAAACGTCACGGTTTGGTAGCCGTACAGGCTTAGCTACACCGAGTTTCTGGTCTCATTCTTAAAAAAGGGACATTGGCAAGTTAACGGTTGCACAGTGAGGAAAATTAAACAAACAGAAAATTGCCGGCGCAACATGCAGACGGAACAAAAACAAAGTTACAACAGCGATGCACCAGCTTAAAATGCTGTGCGGCACATGCTGTCACGAGAGCGTCATTTATGTTTGAGGGGGGACCGAGCATTAAAGCTTTGCATCTACCCTAAAACTGCCTGTCGTCAGTGTGGAGTATTTCGGATACACAAAGAATGACCAGGGGGTTGTTCAAGACGAATATATCAAATCTGCAAAAATTTCCGAAAAAGGTTTAGGCTAAAGGTGCTTTTACAATCAGACACGTAGCAAATAAACCATGCGAAAAACTATTTACATCAGCCCCGATGCCAATATGCGGCATTTTCCTATATAATCGCACCGGTGAAAAGACATGATGGATTACTCAACCTATATAGCCTAGTGAAGACGAGCTTATACTGCGTCCTTACACCAAAATATTTGGTCAACGAGTTTTACTTTTTAATCCTAGTGTAAAATAGTGTAACAAATGGCTGTTCGCGGATGAGGGGGATTATGAAGTGGGTGTGTTTGAGACATCAGTTTTTGAGGTTGTTTCCCTGTTCAAAAAATAAACAGGCTATCAATCTCGTATAAAGTTGGTATCCAAAAGGAAACGGTTGTGATACAATTGCACACCTTCATGTCATCAAAAGCAAGCTATATTCACGTCCCGCAGTGCAAGTAAAGGTTCGCTTGTAGCGCCGACTGCTATCGACATTAGGAACTTGTAGACTTCAAGCACTATACCATAGGATCTAATTAAGTGCAGTGATTAATAACACCTAAGAAATGTGCTCAATTCCATTCTTTGATTTTTACTCAAATTGAAAAATACAAAACAATTCTAGGGAAAAAAATGGATAAGAAAATGTTTTAATGTCATTTTTTAAGTTTATGTTAAAAAACATTTGGATATAGCCTTCACATTGACTAGATTTAAAAATACCAGCTCTGCTGTGACAGTTGTGTATCTGTTGAGTGGACTTTGGGCGTGTCTGGCCTTCCTAGCAGAAGTCTCGGCTGACCAATCAACAGGATTACAAAGTCTTTAAATCCATATCTTACCAAGCCGATAACAAATGATCCTTCATTCATCAGCCTATGCTTAGATATATATCCTAGCGATAACGCTAACGACTTATTATGGATTTGCTGCGGTTAGTGGAAGAGGATGACAGAACCGAGAGCAATGCATGGATAGCAGCACTCGCTCCACAATTCCTTGCTCTTGTGGAAACGAGTAGGCTCTCTGCCTCGTGCATCAGACTGGCTCGGAATCCGAGTCACACTACCTGAACGTTTGTTACTATGTTCTGTTTACAAATGTAAAGTTGAATCTATTCTATACAGAGAGGTCCCGGATGCCCAGCACAATTGTTAAGGTTGACTGATCATCAGTCACGTCATATTTCTACATAAGACTCCCGCAAATGCAGTTAAGAAAAGGTTTCACTCATTCTCAGTTACTAACTGCACTTGGGTGACAGACGAGTGGTCCTGAAATTACTCAGAAATGTAAATATCTCCCTGGCGAGCTTAATTTCCAGCCCTGCCTACAGGGCCAACTTAAGTTAAAAACACATCCAACAGTATTACTCAGCCAAATGTTACCTCAGCTGATCTTTCCATCTGTTGGGAATTGACACTACACTTTTAAATGCGGGTGAACATAGGGAGGGCTGAGCGCATACAAATACTCCCGCGCAACGTTGCTATACAATTCTAAACTTTGTATTGTTTATATGCTTTCTGTTTGGCGTACATCAATGTCACCTGGTCATAAAAGAGAAATCCCCAAAAGGAAAGTTTAGAACTGCTTAAATCGATAAATATTCATGTGTCAAAATCAATAGGAAACATGGTGAACTGGCAGGCATTGTTTAAATAAATTTTAATTGAATTATGTCACAATGTTGGAGTCCATTTCTAAAATTGAAACCGTCTGACAGAAACTTTTACTAACTAACCTTCAGATAGCCTGTTCTTCGGTCAAGGTTCAGGTGCAAGTTTTTGATTTCTCCAAACTCTGCAAACTTGTCGTGAATGTCCTCCTCTGTGGCTTCCTCATGAACTCCAGTCACAAACAGGATCCAGCCCTCCACAGCTACATGGGAGAAAACAGTTTAATGATACACTAATGAAACACATCTGCTCTGATGTTCTAAAGTAATTTATAGAGTAAACACACAACCTCAGAAATGCACAGCTTTTATGTTTTCAAGACTATTATAAAATGGCTGCTCATACTAAGCCAGCAAATCCAAAGGACAATTTATGGTTGCCGTGATGCGCCGTTCGTTAAGTGCGCCGAGAGTCCATGCACGACCATGGCATTTATATAGTCGCTGTTGGGCCGTAACGTTGCCGTGGACGCGCACTTTGCTTGTGGAGGTTCTATGCTTGTCAGAGGTGCGCGGCACTGGTCTTTACAACCGTATGAGCAGTTCACTCACGGACACTTTAAAATTGGGTTCAAGACTACATGGGGGAAAAAAAACTAGGTATACTATATTATAGAGGGAGTTTGTAGACATTTGGGACAGCTCTCAATTGTCAGAAAACAAGTGACCTTGCATAATAGGTCATGTTTCTTAAGTAGCCCAGAACGGACAAACGGCTCTAGAGAGGCCATCATAATCTCTGACTTGTTAGCTATGACCTATAGTTTTACAGACTAAATAAATACTATTTATAAAATCGATCAAGGAACCTCATTACTTGACTACGTGATGCTGTCCTAGACGATGACAACATTTTGGAAGTACATACTAGCACTTTACATGCCAGCGTAGCTTCTCCCATGTCTTTGGAAAGGTAGGGGTAAGGGGGTGGTATACAGCTGGATGCAATCTGCAACCTCACCGCTAGATACCACTCCAAAACACTGCACCTTTAACATTATACTTACAGCGTTGTGGGCCAGGCTCATCACCGTCCTGTTCCACTGTATCATAATCCTCCTTGATTCGGGACCGAGCGCCTTCATCCGCTAATGATAGACAGACATGCATGGTTATTACATACATTTCACAAACCACACAAGTTTGTTATAAATCAAGGTCACTGAGGAGAGAACTCACCTGAGCCGAAACCCCTTCCCTTCCTCCTCTTCGCCTTCTCTTTTAACTTGTGGATGCTCTCTGGAGATGGAATCATAAGAAAACACATTAGTATAGGGCTGGAAGAAGTTTCGTTGTAGTTTATTTGCTTCTTGCAATTTCCACCAGGCGACTGAAACTTTTTTACATGTTGGGGCAATTGGGTCAGTTAAATACCTGTGGCTTTCTCCCCATTAAAACCACATGTTATTTGAGCCAGCTGTTGCATGCATTTGAGCATTGCTTGCTGACTCTAAAGGATAAACAAGTAGTGCTGTAACATTTGAGAAATTGGAAAGTCAAAACTAGAATAGAAAAAAAATTATAGTACATGTACTGAAAATAAGCACTATTAATTTGCCGTCAACTGCTTGCAATGCATGCAACATTGATAATTTAGCTCCCTAGCACGCTTCACTTCTTTTTAATAAAGCTAATTTATTTAGCGTAAATAGCTAGCTCACTGGTACATTCCCAGGCTAGTTACATGGACGCAAATGACCACAAAGACAAAACATACTATAACTACCCTATACGTTGTGGAAGTCATACATCGTATATAATAATAAATAATAATAATGGGTCGAACTGAAGGCATGCTTAGAGCATTAGCTTCAATGTAGCATTTGTTTGAATGGAGAATTATAGCACATTAGCAACCTAGCATGCTAAGGCCCAACACCACGCACCTCGATGCTGCTTTAGCGTGTTTCAACACAAAACCAAAATACCCAGAGCTCAACTGCGTGTGAAATAAATATAACCAGCACATTTAACCGACTGTAAATTAACTTAAAGTTACCATCACCATCCTCATCCATAGGAAAGTCTTCGCCTCCTGCTTCGTGAAGATCTAAAACGTCCGCCATGATGTCTGTGTGTACTCCGTTCTCTGGCGCGCATGTGTCGTGCGAACTTTGTCTGTTCGCGTCGAGCGCGTATGTTCCATCAGAGTTGCCAGGTTGTTGTAAATTAAGTATTTCTAGAGGCAAACATTTCAAACGTTTATTTTTAAACATAATTAATTATAGAGAAATCTGTTATTTCAACAAACCTGAAGTATGTCATACTATTAATGAATTGAATATAATAGCCCGTGTAATTTCCCCTTCAGAAATGCTGATCAGTTTAACTTTTTAGTCTATCTGGCATTTACTTTTTTATGGGTCTTCATACAAAATGTTATGATATTTATTAAGTCGAGTACAGGCCTCTTATTGACGTTATATGAAAAGTAAAGATTGTAAGTTGGCTAATATAAGAAGAATTGCGGAAGTATCATTTATACGGGTAAAGTTAAAGACCAGTAGGTGGCGCTGTCGCTTCACCAATTTCTTTTTTTTGGTCGATACGGTTTTCTTCTAAACATGGTGCTACACTGATACCAGGTTTCATGTAGGATTTGAATGTATGGAATAATGGATGTATGGAATAATGGATGTAATGGACCCTTCTTCACTTGTAGTAGAGCTAATAATAGATTGTACTACTACTACAATAGATTGTTGTAGACCTAATATATATTTGGGACTACAAGCTTTTGTATGTTGTCCTAGGGCTGTCTTTCTTCACCCCTCACCGATTTAATTTATATCTTAAGCCTTCTCACTTCTAAATGGTTAGCAGACTTAATCCAATCCCACTTATTTTAAGAATAGAGTTAAATTATGTTCTTTTTGACAAGAAGTTATTCAGCTAACTAAAGACATCTACCACACTTTAAGTCGTCAAGTATAGAAGCATACACTATAGTTTGTAATGTTAGAAAAAGGCTTGATTAAATTAATAATATTAAATAATAATATTAAAAAATAATTGGGCCAAAGGTATTTATATGTAATAGGAATTAATGAATAGCCTAATTGTCTTTGCACAAGCAATTCATGGGTGAAAATATACTGACTTTCCTTGTGATAACCTTGTGATGTTTAAGTAAAAAATCATTAACATGGTGAGTTAGAGATGGTTAATATAGGCCTATGGATTAGGTGAAGGTTAGGAGAAGGTTAAGATAAGGTGTACTGTTAAAAATGGCGAGTATCTAGGGTTAAATAAAGGTAGTATAGGTAGTGCACTATGTAACATTTTCACTCTAACATTTCCTTGTAACATCAGTTTTGTCCTGGGTTTGATTCCCTTGCTTTTTTTCCACAGACCAAATTGATTTAGAGAGAAAGATCCCTGGCTTGATTGAGCCGTGGGTGGAGGGTTTTAGACACTCTTCCTTTCAAGGCTGCGGTGAAAAAGAGTCTCAACAAAAGATGGCCTCAGTGTAACTTATAGGTATGGAAGGTGTGTGGTGATTATAGGTTCATAATTAAAGATGGTTGAGTTTAGGTATTAAAGGTGCTGTAAGATTAACGAGTTGTAAAGAGAGAGGGAGCAGTAAAGAGCTGAAACGAAACAACTTAAAGTTTAGCTATTAAGTTGAGATGGTTAAGTTCGGATATTAGGTTACAGATGGTTTAGTTTAGCTATTAGGTTGACATGGTTATGTTAAGGTAGGCTATACTTTTCAAAATAGTATTGTTTAGGTATTGAGTTAGACTTGGTTAAGGTTAGGCATTGGGTTACAGATGGTAAAGTTTAAGTATTAGGTCAGAGATGGTTAAGTGTAGGTCAGATATGGTTAAGTAGATGTGTTAAGTTAGAGATGGTGATGTTGAGTCTTCCAGTCGCACCGGACAGGACAGTACCAAACTGTTATTGATCCAAGACTCTGTCTAATATATAGTTTGACAGGAGGACACATCAGTGTGACCACATTGTCCATTGTTTGGTAACTATGTTGGAAGTGACTGATGAGTCACTTCCAACATAGTTACCAATGGTAAAGGTAAAGGAGACTCCTTTACCATAAAGCCTGTTGCTTCTCCCTGGTCAAGCTACAGGTTCAGGTGAGTCTCAAAGAAATCCCTCTTCAGATTTATTTGAGAACGATTCAAAATGTAGGCCTACTTTTGTGGTCCAGCACAAAGTTAGTTAAATCAGTGCTGATATGAGCAGCATGTTATCTTTTCTGTTATGTCAACTTTAACGGACGTCAACAAATGTATGTAAATATAATGTTTGGTTTAATTTATCATACGTCGTCTTGAACATGTGTTCTTTCTTCTGACCTTGTTTCTCTCATTCACCAGTTTTGTCTTCACCTTCTGGATACAGCCATGAAGGTGTCTTCCATAATGGTCTCTATCACCGTGTTAGGTAATGTAATCCAACTATAACATTTAAACATATAGTAGTAGTGTACAGTGCATACGGAAAGTATTCACAGCGCTTCACTTTTTCCACATTTTGTTATGTTACAGCCTTATTCCAAAATGGATTCAATTTATTTTTGTCCTCAAAATTCTACGCACAATACCCCATAATGACAACATGAAAAAAGTTTTTTTTAAATGTTTGCAAATTTATTAAAAATAAAAAACGAAGAAATCACTTGTACATAAGTATTCACAGCCTTTGCTCAATACTTAGTTGTGGCACCTTTGGTAGCAATTACAGCCTCAAGTCTTTTGGAATATGAAGCCACAAGCTTGCCACACCTATCTTTGGCCAGTTTCGCCCATTCCTCTTTACAGAACCTCTCGAGCTCCATCAGGTTGGATGGGGAGCGTCGGTGCACAGCCATTTTCAGATCCCCCCAGAGATGTTCAATGGGATTCAAGTCTGGGCTCTGGCTGGGCCACTCTAGGACATTTACAGAGTGGTCCTGAAGCCACTCCTTCGATATCTTGGCTGTGGGCTTAGGGTCGTTGTCCTGTTGACAGATGAACCGTCGCCCCAGTCTGAGGTCAAGAGCGCTCTGGAGCAGGTTTTC
>OOFG01002490.1:4632-14887 GCA_900323295.1 Molva molva
ACCCCCCCCTCACCCTCTCCACCCCACGGAGGAAACCAACTGCTCTGTCTGTCATTACACAGGAGGGGATTCTGCACGGGCCCTCTGAGCTGCCGTCAATTTCCCGAACACATCGGCTCATTAGAAAGTGGAGCGAATGGAATGGCTAGAATGTAGAGAGAGTATTAGTGGTTTATATAAGTGTTTGTTGCTGACTCCTCAGACATGCTTGCCATTGATTTGTTGCTATAGATGGACTATAATTAAAGTCCTGTTGACTATTACCACTATTTTACATGGATAGAAGAAGGACAGAAGATTATTAACTATTTACTATTTAGTCATTTAGCAGCCACTTAAGAAACTTAAATTGATTTGGTCATTAATAGGCAGATTAGGGGTAAATTATTTTGCTGGGGAATGCCAAATACATTTGGGTTCACACCCAGACCCTTTCAGCTGAGAGCACAACACCCCTTACACTTACTAGACTATCCTGCCCCCTGGATGCCTGAGTGTCTCTCAGAGCCTTAAGGCCCTCACCCTCCATCCCCTATTCTCCATGACCATCAAGACTAGACCATGACCAGACCATGACCAGACCATGACTAGACCATGACCAGACCATGACTACACCATGACCAGACCATGACCAAACCATCTCTGAACCAAACACCCCCAGTCTGTCCAACTGCCTTCCAATTAGAGCCATGACAAATGTAATAAACCAACTGTTGAAAAATCTTCTTCTTCTTCCTCTATCTAGCTCTCAAGCAACAAGGAAACCCATACCACCTGGGATGAGTGGTTTCCCTAACCATGTGACATCAAACATGCACGCCTAGAGGCTAACTGGCTAATAACACAGTGCGGCTCTCGTTCTTATTATGTTCTTTATGGCCTGTCAGGCTCATATCTGTTATGTCCCAGCGTAGGTCCAGTAGCACTCTCTAAATCTGCTCTCCAGCTTTCTCATCAGCACCTAAACCAGCTGGAGGAGAACAGTGAATGCTTGACATTGGCCAAGTTGCACACCCCTGCTGTAATTACTTTACAATGGCATAATTTACCCATGTTTTTTTTTTTTTTAAATCAACATAGGTCATTGTTTCTAAGAAATGTGCAGAATGGAGCCAAAGATCGATGTAAAAAAGATTATTAGTTTGAAAATAATAATTTGCAGTTGGTTTGAAACAGGAACATTCTAACATTGCCTTTGATTAAGGTCAATCGTGTGTCTAATCTGCTCTTCCTCATTTCAGTGCTTTATATATTTTAGGAAATGAACAAACCTAAACTAGTTTAGAAGCTATTACAGTAATATTGAGTACTATTGAGTAATATTATATTTAATCGCAAAATATGTGCTGTAACGAAAGCCGAAGTTCAGTAGTACAGTCCTTAAAACTGTCACATATCCATGCCTGGGTCTAAATCTCTGCTAAACATTGAAATACTCAAAACAATGACACTGACCATTTTAAACTGAGAAAAAGAACAACTAGGACCAGAAAGGGACTTCCGAAGAGCCCTCTGGAGAATGTAAGCAGAGACGACCTGTTGTTCTCCAGAGGGAATAACTGACTTTTTGAAGGTGAATTTTTTTGCGAAATGAACGTGATCTGTGACCGCTAACGCGCCGCCGCTGAGGTCTCAAATCTGAGCCTTTCATCGGCTCTTAAGAGGGGTGTGAATTCCTCCAGCCCGGGGTCCCGTCCCTGGGTGGAGGGTTTGTGGAAGCTGCTGAGTAAAAAGGAGAAAGCACAGGTGCAAATCCAGGGCCATACAATGCCACGCACACCTCCATTAGCTTAAGAGGCCCCAAAGCTACAACTCCGAGAGATCTGATCTGGAAAGTAAAATCCCACCAGAAGATTATTCAAATGAGGTCTTAGTTGTGTTCACCGGTACCGCCAAGGACATTTATAGTAACCTAAGGTATTGGATTGGTTGGAACAATTATTTAATTGTTAAAATGTCCAACAAAAATATTGTTTGATTTCGTATGAAGATCGGCAGTTTGTTATTATTTTCTTCCACTAACACCATGACATAAACATACAAAATGACACGAAGGTAAAGTGCAACCTAGAATTGTTTTAACCTTGATTGGCATGAGAGAAAGAGTGAGTCAGATCCTCCATTATTAGAACAAGTGAAAGAACTTCCGCAATGTATTTTTAAACCACTGGATCAGCAAAACCTCTTCTGTGTTTTACGCAGTTTCGGAACTAAGTACATGTAAATAACCTTGAGCTATTGCGTGGATTTGTTTCTTACGACTCCTCTATTTATAATTTTATGTTAATTCAGGCTGTAACACTGTACACCCCCAGATGACGTTTGTGGCCCGTTGAACCATGGAGGACTCCAACACCTGAGCTGGGTAAGTGGCCCAGCAGCTGCCTGGGTGGTGGTGCTGCTGTGCTCACCATGGTTCCTCAGACACTGAACTGAGGGACAGGTGGCTAGCTTGTCTATCTAGCTATGCTAGGTTAGCTGGCTAGGCTAGCAAAGGGGTGACCTCAGAGTTGTTATAGGGGTTCCCCTTCTGATCAAAACACTAGCTCAAGCTAGCAAGCTGACAATGGACGTTCTGTTTTTATCTGCCATCTTAATAAAGTTATCCGGGGCCGGGATCTGGAGGAGGTCTCTACCCTGGCTGAGATAGGAAGAGCCATTTCCTGATTTTATGCAACATTTGATGGGATTTTCTTCCTTGGCCAGTCACATACCGTAGTAGACCACAGCCTATAGCTGGTGAAACACCAGAAAATGCAAAGTAAGCATTTTGTGGTATTGGACTAAAGAGATTTGTTAACATCAGTGTCAATTAAATGGGGGCAAGGGGGTTTCGTTTGTCACAGGATGGTCTTATGTCCAAAGTCAAGAAAGTCAGTAAAACAGGAAGGCTATAGCTAGCTGGTCAGGTAGCATTATGGACAAAGCAAGAGGATACACATAGGTTTGGAGCTATTTACCTTTATAGGAACAATAGGTTAAGAATTTGTTAAGAGCTTGTTTTATTCGGCATATAAGCAATTTAAAGGCGCTGTAGGTAAGATTCATGAGCTGTTATTTGAGTGTTATTATTATATATATCCGTCAAACTCTCAAATATTACCTACAGCGACTTAACGCAAGACCCAGAGTGTAAACTCCCTTTATGGCTTTATCCTGTTGTTGTGCGTGGGTGAGAAACGGCAGTCCACCACATTGCTGTGTGTCAAAGTTCCCCACTGAAGGCTAGAAAGTGAAATGAAACGTGAGTCAGTGTTCCTTACTGGAGTACACGGCCATAGCTTAAGAGCTGTCGCTCTCACACTTTCCTCCCTGAAACATCGCCATGAAAGAGTGGCGTTGGATTATCACGCGGCTGTCGAGTGGAAACAAACTGTTGCGTGCAAACTCCTGACCCTGAGTTTACCGCCGGATCTGTGAAGGAGGTGCACCGTTTGGCAACATTGTGTGTTTATCTGTGTCTATCAACACATAATGACGTAAAAGACCTGAACAGCTGTGTTACCGTGATGGTGAAGTGTCACTTTATGTATTTTTTTTATACTATTAATAGAAGTGATAAGCAGGACTGTGGTTGTGCAGGGGGTCGCTCTTCGGACCTACTTTCAATGAGCGTGTCCGTCGCCGATGCCTCCGGCTGGATGTTGCTCCCTGCGCTTTCACTGGGTTCCTTCAGGGACTCTGCGGAGGTTTTGTTGGAGACGATGCCTTCGTCGTCGGTGGCGCCCTCTAGGGCTCCGGCCTCCGCCGGGCCGGTCGATGCCAGCTGAGCGGTTGCCACGGCCTCGACCACGCCTGCGTGTTCCGCTTGGTCTAAAAAAAGTTCATCAAAATTACAAGATGAGGTTTGCACGTTTCACAACCTAGATCTTCCTCAATGGCGGACATTTTGAAAATGTTGCAAACACATTTCCCCGAAATGTACTACCCCCACCCATCAAACTGGCGCCCTTGCTTGTAATTAGCAGGGGGGGGTCCATAATTACAGAATTTCTTATCGTTTGTGCTGCAGGTGTTCTGCCCGCTGAGGTGGAGGGGGTTGTGTCTGTGTGTGTGTGCGTGTGTTTGTGTGTGTGTGTGTGTATGTGAGTGTGAGTGTGTGTGAGTGGGACCATCTGAAGAGGGCCACCAGGACTTTAATGGCGGACCGATTACTGAGCAGCTGCTAATTAGCCAGACAGCTGTTGGGGTCTGTGGGAAAGTATGGCGTCTCCATCATTATCTGACCCCAGGTTATGCTGAGGGATGTAAGAAGGAACACGCAGAAGAAGAGGAGGAGGAGAAAATGGCTGGTGTTGCAGACATTGTTGTGCCATGACTCAAAGACCTCTCAAGTGTGTCTATGTACCTCTTCCCCGGGGGCAAGAGAAAACCTTCCCAGATTCGGTGTCTGGTCTTTGGCCTATGACTGGCTGAGTGCAGGCTCTTTGGGAACTGGAAATCTGTTCTGGTCTTTGGTTGAAGTAAGGATAATAATTTGTGTACCGTAATAAACAGGGAAATTGCCTGTACTTAGTCGATGGAGACATGTTAGCAGAAAATGGTGAGACATCTGAAAGTAGCTGAAGGTGAAAGTAAAGTTGTGTTTTGAGATGAGTGTGACTTGAACCGTGGGTGGTGGCAAATCTTTCCACACTGATATAATTTATTCACTTATTTGCACACCACCAATGATGTAATTTCCTCTTCTTCTTTTTTTAAATGTCTCTTGAGAGATGTTGTCTTGACATAAATGTAGCTTATTCCTCATTTTATGTGATAGGTGCTGACTAAGATAATGTAAAATAAAAAAAAAAACTATTTTCAAAATTGTTTGTGTATTGCCTATTGCATTGTGTGAGTGTGTGTGTGTCTGTGTGTGTGTGCATGCATGCGAGCAAGATTTTTGGATTACATGCTGTTTGATTACAATTCAACTTTTATAAGCTCAGTAGTGATCAGATTTTCAAGGGCCACAGTTCAGTTTCTTCCTGTAGCAGTGTCTCTTTGTTGTTAGGAATACGGGAAAGAACCATTTAAGAAGCATTTACCTTTTAAAAGTGGCTAACTGTCCACTTAACAGGGCCTGGGGGAGGTTTAGAGGATGTGGGGGAGAAAGGGGGAGACGCAAGCATGGACA
The DNA here is from genome assembly GCA_900323295.1 of Molva molva. Taxonomy (NCBI): domain Eukaryota; kingdom Metazoa; phylum Chordata; class Actinopteri; order Gadiformes; family Lotidae; genus Molva; species Molva molva. The sequence goes on from OOFG01002490.1 coordinate 9,752, forward strand.
TGATTGGACATTAGTCAAGACCGGAAAGTAAAAGAAATAAAAAACGTCATTATTCTCAGAATAGGAGGGAAAATAGAGAGAGTGCTAAGTGGAATTCTAAATTTGTTTGAGTTATCTGGTATTATCGACCAGCTGCCTCTGCCGTCTGGACCGGGCCCCACTGTTGGCCACAGTGGGGCCCGGTCCAGACGACCAAACCAGGCCATTTTTTATCTTGCTCAGTAGGCAAGCTTCCCTAAATACTGAATATTACCCAATAGAAAAATGAAGAACTCCCTTCTGAAGCCAGGGCGATCCACTCAGACTAGTGCGCCATCAAGTGGTAAACCTAAGTATTGCAATCTCCAATGTCTGTTCAAAATGAATGATGTAAATGTCACAGAACAGTATTGTCACAGAATCAGATTTTTGAAAAACAAAAACTAATTCTAGCTTGATATCATGTGCCCATTCTGTTTCACACTAGCACATTATTGAATGTGCTTGCAAGAATAAAAAATGCTATTTTTATTCTCTTCCATCTAGTTTTCATATTGGTTCCCATAATCATTACAGGAGATGACAAATTCACTCTATTGCTTGACAGCGTTACACTGTCCTCCCCTCACGTATCTCATTTCACGTATATTGAAACATGCAACACTTTCAATACAGCCCTCCCTGTGGGCCTACCTAGTTTGCATACACTTCCTTTAATCGGAATCTAGCTGTTCTTACCTAAGAGGAAGCCATGTGGCGCATATGTTGGCCACAAAAAACCTTCAAATAACTGCCAGATGGTAACAGCTTGAATGTGCCACTCTCTTTGAGTTTGTGTTTTTCAAGTTTTTGTGTGGCACATGGTAGACAGAGCAAAAAACACTGATCTTCACCTCTGGAACAGTCTGCCAGAGGAATGAGGACATCACAATCTGTCAATATTATTCAACTAAACCCTAAAACATACCTTTTTAGTATCAAAGCTTTCTTCTGATAAATTTGTGTCAAATCTTTCTGTGTTTAAATCTCCCTCTCAGAAGTATTGTCAGATGTGTTTTTATTGTTATATTTTAGATGTTTTTTTGTTCTTGTTTGTGTTGTTTCTCATGTTAAACACTTTGTATTTGCAGTTTTGCACGAAAGCGCTTCATTTATGAAGTTCCATTCATTGATTGATCGATCATAGGCTCTTAATCCTCACCATTCTGCTCTGCCATTGGCTGCGGAACTTCAGCAGGTCCAGAGTCCTTTGGCTGGGGGACTTCAGTGGGTCCAGAGTCCTTTGGCTGGGGGACTTCAGTGGGTCCAGAGTCCTTTGGCTGGGGGACTTCAGTGGGTCCAGAGTCCTTTGGCTGGGAGACTCCATTGTTCTCAGAGTCTTGGGACTCCTTTGAATCCACCTGCCCTTTATCCGTGGTCTGCATCCCTGTGCCGCGGATGTACCAAACAGTGACAGTAACTGATCAGTGGCTCAACAACAAAAGCTTGGGTCACTTCCTAGCTTTATATAGATTTAACTTCATACTCTATATGCCTCGTCTTGTAGCTTAAATTCAGTAGAGTCAGTGAATCTGAATATATGAATATAAGGGTTAGTTAGGTCGGTTTCTAAGATAAGATAGTACTTTATTGATCCCAGGTGGGAAATCCGGGGGAAAAGGGGCAGAATTGTCTACTCCAGTGGTTATGGTGTTTGAATCCCAGCCTAAAGGCACTGTGTTTGAAGCCCGCCTGTTGGCATCCTTGCGAAAGACGCCTTAACACCTACCTGTTTCTCAAGCAAGTATTTTCTGAACTCACTGTAAGTTCCTTAGAATGAACCTTATCTCGTAAATGACTCAGTAAATGAGTTGCGTTGATCATATGACTATTTGAGTGTTTGCAGTACTAACCGTTGTATACAGTACCGTTGTCTGGCTCATTGTGATCCACGACTACACTGAGAGGAACGTTAGCACCCTCCGTCATGAGGTCCACTGTGTACCTCTGTGGTAATGCAGACATGCGCACACACACACAGACACACACACGCGTGCACACACACACACACACACACACATATACACATACATACATACACACACACACACAGACACACACACAAACATGCACACACACACACACACACACACATGATTACATATGGGTGTGGTTGTGCTGATGGGCTTAAGGGTATGGTCAGTGTTTGAGGGGGTGTGTCAATGATATTTACCCTTTGATGGCTGCGTCTGAACCAGCAGCCCACAGAGACCAGCAGGCAAACCACCACGATACAACAGATGATTATTATGCCTTAAGAAAAGAACCAAATGACTCAAAATGAATTGAAAGAAACTCAACATGATTTCACCACTAATTCATTAAATCAAAAAAGCTAAACAAAAGATCAGTAAATTCAACTTGCTATGCTACTTGCATGCTACTGTGGTATTCTGGTCTTGATGTTACGTTTCTGCATTACCCGTGCGGTCAATTCTTTTGCCCTGATACTTAGGAGGAGGAACAGCATTTTTTACAACACCTAGGTATAAAACAAAAATATTTTAGGTTAGTAATTATGATAGGAATATATGTGAATTGTAATTGAGATAGTAGACACTACCAATTTGTTGGAGTAATAGAGCAGGCCATGCAAGCGATTCTTTGTACAGTATAATAAGCGTTTGCTAAGGATTAAATTGTTTCAGTTTACGATGCCAATATGTATGTTCAAACACCTTCTTTCATTTTTACGGTCGGAACGGCTACTTTAGGGGTGGGAGCAGAGGGCCTAGCGGGTCTAGGGGTAGCTGGCAGCGCCGACGGTACAGAAATGGCACCGCTTCCAGTAATGGCACCGCTTCCAGTAACGGCACCGCTTCCAGTAACGGCACCGCTTCCAGTAACGGCACCGCTTTCAGTAACGGCACCGCTTTCAGTGTTCAGTGAGACTGCAGAAAAAGGTTATACAGGTTATTTTTAACTTAACGTTATACCTGCACTTTTTAAGTTGGACCACAATAAAACGATTTATAGAGAAGAATGCCCTGGATAGATTTGGTGATGGACGCATTTTATTCTTGAGAAACTTTCTAGTTCAGATATTTTTTAAATGGGGTAAATAGCTGCAGTAGAAATGTTACATAGTGCAGGTTAAAGGCAGATGACGCTGAACAATAACATTTCATTTAAAATACCAAAGAGGGGTAAGTTAGGAGTATTATTGACTGCAGCTTATAGTTGTGGCGGATACTACAAGAATTTACCGCCCTCAGGATATAGTGAAGATTGTTTTACGTGTGGGCATGGGGTCGGTGGTTACGTTGGATCCCTGGGTTAAATTGGTTGTAACGTATGTCCAAGTTGACGTCGTTGAATCTCTGACGTTGGAGCTACTGTTTCCGTTATCTCCTGGCATTTGGGCGGCAGCACAGACCAGACCTAGAGGAAGAGAGTGTTTCATGATTCTCTTATCGAATGATGTTTTTTTTTTTTAATGGTCAAATAATCAAACATATCCACGAATATGAGCATATTATATTCACGCTTTGAATAAGAGATGTGACGCGGGGAACTAAAGACGCGTTCACAGGTATGATAACCCGTGTGTCAATAGGTGTATAAATGCCCAGGAGACGGTCGGGCAGCAGCACTCCTCTCTATAAAGCCATCGTTTGGTCAATATTTCTAAACCATAGGCAAATTACAAATGAGCCTACCCTGCTCCTAACTAAAACACAATTAAACTAGATACGTCACGTTTCAAAATTTCCCCATTGTATATAACATTACAACCGCTGCTTAGAAGTGTATCCTGCTAGCTCTACAACAATAAAAAGCAGGTCAAAACTGCGTGACCTGCAGTTTTGTGTGTATAGCACATGGATTTATATACAGATACATATACAGAATAGAGATTAAAACGGATAATTATCTAAATGATTTGATCATTGATTGATTGATATTTTATCAAGACCAAGAGACATGGTTAAGCTTTGTGTCATATTTCTGTGGAGCAATTTTGTATAATTAATTTTCTCCCATAAAGCAGGGCCCTTTCACGCTCAGGGGCCCCTGGGCAATTGCCGACATTGCCCATGTGGTAGCTCCGTGCTTGCAAACAATATACAGCTATAGTGCATTCAAACAATATAGGCTAAATCGATCAATGAAAAGTTCCCATAAATGTTCAATCGGTCGACATCTGCAGATATATTTCACAGATAGATGTAAACAAATATAAATATAAGGTATAATATAAAGTCTTACCCAGGGTAAATATAGAAAGAGCAAAGAAATGCATGTTTGCGGAGGCAGCAGGTGATGGAGGCTGGAGGCCGACTGTGTTCAACGGAGGTCACTGTCTGTACTAAGAGTATGGGCACATCACATTCTAAATAAACCACCAAAGAGGAATTCACACTTCGTCGATCAGCGGTGTTTGAGCGGAAATTACGTTAACGATTTATCCCAGTCTTTCACAAAAATGTGGGCAAATTTTACATTTACGAAGAAAATGAAGTGAAAACTACACCAATTCAACATGTGCTGTTATAATATAAGAAAACGGGCTATAATCAGGGTACACTTGGCAACTAGCATGTCAAGTTTACAACACTTCCTGTTTCTGTAACAAAATGCTGTGATGACATAGTTTAATCTAGAGACATATCCTCGTTTGTTAAAGGCTGAAAAAACTCTATTATCTGATTCTGCATTCTGAAAGATGACGGTCTGGCTGTCTGATTGTCTGTCTGTGTGTCTTAGTGGCGTAGCAGGTGGGGGTGGTTGGGTTTGTATCTATCATAGATACAAAAAATAACATAAAATAAAGTAAATAACGTATGGGTCAGTACTATTTTCTGGTCACTAGATGTCACTGTAGATCAGACGGACTGATCAAACCGTAGCCCACCACTGGAAGGTACCAGACATCTATGGAAGGGACTGGAATGGAATAATCACTTAAGTGTCGATAACTATAACAATGGATAATCGATACACTATTTATGTCTCTGTAATAATTACATACAAATAAAATAAATGTTTTATGTTTTTTGTTTTTTTTAGGTCAGTATGGTATAATTGAGACAGCTAGGCTACATTATGCAATGACATAGTCGTCATGTAAATGAGACTGAAGAAACATAGCTTTGGAGCGTTTGCTACCTATTTTGT
>OOFG01002497.1:0-10355 GCA_900323295.1 Molva molva
GCTAGCCCTGCGCCGCCCGCTGTGCCGCCTGTACCAGGAGGTGGAGACGTTCCGCTACAGGGCCATTTCCGACACCTGGCTCACGGTGAACCGCATGGAGCAGAGCCGCACCGAGTACCGCGGGGCGCTGCTCTGGATGAAGGACGTCTCCCAGGAGCTGGACCCCGACGGCCACAAACAGATGGAGAAGTTCCGCAAGGTGCAGAGTTCGCCCGACTCAAAGTGTTAGCATGTTAGCATGTAAGCATGTTGGCCTGTTAGCCTGTTAGCCTGCTAGCATGTTGGCAACCCTGGGCGACGGTTGCTAATTTCAATTATCAACCAATCAATCAAATTTTAGAATGACTTGAAGCGCATGACAATTGGTTGATTGTGATAAAATAGCAATCGTCATCTGGAACCATCATCTGGTTGCTTATTTTTATTATCAATCAGAAGTGTTGACTGAGTCATTTAAAGTGGATTTCCATAGAGTTAAAGGCAGGGTAGGCGATATATTTTAGAAGCATTTTTTGACATATTTGTTTAAATGCTTTGTACATCGCGACAGCAACCGATAAATCAAATGAAAAAAAAAAGAATAATAATCTGGTGTCTGTGTCTGTCGCAGGACTGTAATAATCCTGTCCAATCATTTCATTCGGCCCGAATGATATGATTGGATGCTTGTCTACGTACCCGCGGGCGCTCTGCCCGGGCGCATCGCGCACGACCGCTCTTCCACAGGGCAGGCTGTCACTGCGAGCTGGTCTCACAAGAACGGCTGAGAAAGTGCAGTCCTTATTTCAGGTTCCACCTTTAACACCTTTAACCTGAAACAGCTTGCACTGCTAAACAAAGCAGGGAAATAAGGAGTGGAAAAGTGGTTGGACCGAAAAGTGTTTGGATAAAGCAAGAGGTCAAACCTCTTCCTTGTTACCGGTAAAAATGTTGGTTCTTTAGTACTTTCCTGGAGTCTGTCTGACAGTGTTTCACTGGGTTGACTCATAATATGTGGCCCATGGGATTCCATTAGAGCACCATGCTGCATCGTTGTGATGCTAGGATGGGGCTTTGCTGATGTAGTAGTGGGCTTCATGGATTGTCCACGTTGCATTGTCAATTTTGATAACAAACAAAACATACCAAACTACTGCCACTAGAGGGCAGCACACACCATCCAAACCATCAATGGTCTAGTTGCTGGTTCCACATTCAGGAAACACTAAGCGATGTTCTACTAAAGCAAGGCCTAACATCTGTGTGATTCCAAACCACACCCGTCACCCATTAAACACAGAGCTTTGAATTATCTCCACGTTCTCTCGCCCCCCCTGCCCAGGTCCAGGCCCAGGTGAGGACCACCAAGACAAGCTTCGACAAACTGAAGAACGACGTGTGCCAGAAGGTGGACCTGCTGGGGGCCAGCCGCTGTAACCTCCTCTCTCATGTGCTCACTTCCTACCAGGTAGGCCCGGGTCCTCCCCTTCCTCCTGCCGCCCCACCTCAGGGGTTAAAGGGCCTCTGTCGTACCCCCAGGTGGGAGTGTTATCAGCCAATACAGGCCAGTTCAGAATCAACCCCTCGTGACATCACAAGTGGGAGTGCCCACCCAGATGTTTGATGGACAGACCGACCTGTAGGCCTACCCAGTCGACTGGACCAATCGATAGGCTCATCTATCATCTATCATCTGAGTGGACACTTAGAAATAAGGGCCCTTTAACTTCCTAGCATGTTACATCTCCAGGCCCATACCAAATATCTTTTGCAGTAAAATAAGCAATACATTCTCCTTACCTCATTATCTCTGTATATGTATATTGTTTATCAATGTAACATTACCTCTTCATATAGTCTTCAATATACTAATGATGAACTGGAACAGTCCTCATGGCATGTAGGCATGAAAACTAATTTAAAGTAGATGCGTATTGTGGCTTATCCAGCCACCCACTTGGTTCCCTGCGTCCTTTTAGGAGTCACCACCCCCAGTCTGAAAACCCCTGTCCTACCACAGTGTGCTGCCTCTCAGATAATACTCCCTGCCTTCTCACTATGGCTACATGCAAGCAGGACCTTTATGAATGTAGCCATATAGTCCTCTTAAGGTAATACAGTCTGCCTTAGGTGTTATTAGCAAGGCATGGGCAAACTGACCCCTGCCAGGCCAGAGGGCAGAGTAGTCTAGTGGTTAGGGTGTTGGACTTTGAACGTCCACAGCCTGAACTGTAGGCATCCTTGAGCAACGGTCTCTAACCCCTTCCAGCTCCTTAATGATGAAAAATAGAAGTAAGTCGCTTTTGATACAAGAGTCTGAGAAAAAAATGACAAATGTGTAAACAGTCCGGTTTTCCCACAGTCCAAAAGGCTCTTTTCCCTCCTGTGAACGATCAGATTAATGTTTGCTGTCACGGTGGCGGTGGTGGTTTTGTTTGTTTGCGCTGCAGACAACCCTCCTGCACTTCTGGGAGAAGACGTCACACACCATGGCGGCCATTCACGAGAGCTTCAAGGGCTGCCAGCACTCCAACTTCTCCTCTCTGAAGGTCACCGGGCGTCCCAGAGCTCCACGGCGCTGTCTGCATTGATTTCCCCGTCGAGCCTCGAGACCTGGCCTTCACTAAACAGCCTCTTTATTCCCCCGCAGTGCCTCCTCCAGGAGCCAAACCAGAGGCAGTCCTCCAAGAGGAAGGAAAAGGCGAGGAGCAAAGCGAAGCGGAGCGCTGAAGCCACAGACGGACAGTGAGACAAGATTGATATTATGTTTGGTTTTTCATGCATGTAGGCTGAAATATTCCACTTTCCAGCCGTTGACGATTGAGAGTGACGATGCCTGTGCTTATGAAAATGTGGGTTTGACTCAAATGTAAAACCGGTACTTAATTGAATGATCTAATTGTGTTCGTCATGTGCCTCATTTTTAGGCTTCTGTCCCAAAAAAATGGAAACACAGATGATGAATCCAGAGAAGGTAAGCAAATTTGATGCTAATTATTGAAGTGTACACCAGTTTACCAAGAGTTTAATTGAATTAGAGTTTCTAGATTCTTGAAACAACTCTTCCCTTCTCCTTTCCTAAGGATATGCACAACTATTGGCCAGTTTTTGTACTGCAATACTTTTTTAACATAAATTAACCTTTCCTTTTACAGCACAGATGCAATCAGTGTCTGGACAGTTATTTGAAGATGTGGACATCAGTAGCCAATCAACAGGTGAATAACTATCTTCAGATCATATATATCTCAATTACATACTTTTTCCAACCCCTTCAAATAATGAAATTATTTTGGTGCTCCAGGAAGTGAGGACCTTCTCTCAGCCAATCAGGAAGAGGAAAGCGGGGAGAAGGACATCATGGCCCTTTTGAATGACATCCTGGGTGGAACCACTCTGAAGGAGGGCGAATTCTCGCAGGAGTGGCGAGAGGTGTTCGGAGAGGGGGAGGAGCTAGGGGCGGGGCTTGGGATGGAGTCAGGTCAGGTGTCGGGGAGAGGGGGAGGAGCCGAGGGGACCCAGCAGGACGGAGACTACTTCCTGCCTTCTCACCTATTGGACCAGAGCTTGGAGAGCATGCAGCCCACAGGTCAGAGGTCAAACTCGGGTAAAACCGTTCCATCCACACATTCCGTTCATTAAGCAATTGTTTATTTGTCATGATGATACACTGAAGATTGTCATCACCAAGGTTACCGTAGATAAATAAAACATTCCTCGTGACCAAGTTGCTCAGTAGATACGTAGCGACCCACGTTGTCCCACACCCTCATGGGAAGGGAAAGATAAACAGAACCCATTAGTAAGAGCCCCACTGGTATAAAGTGATGTACATGGACACCATCGTGGCGATTAGGGCTCCTAATGCCCACTTAATAGGCAGTCTGTTTCCATTCCACCCAGCTCTGGGAAGCTGCTGCCAACACGTCCTGGTCCTGTTTTGTCGTTAAGTCTATTTTCAGCCCGGCAGTCGAGGCCAGCCCTGGAAAGCTACAGGCTTGCAATAAAATGCTATGCTAAGCACAAGATTCACTGTCTGCAGTGGATGAGGCTTCTGGTTTTTAGGGCTCATTTGGTGGTTTTGGTTTTAAATGTATCATGTTGTTTCAGGGGGGATGAGAGTTTTGTTCTCACTGAGGCATTTGTTGTGAATGTTTGACTGAGGTTAAAAGGACTCTACTAATCAAAGGGTTTTTGGTTCAACTCCAGCAATCCATTTCCTCAATGTCTGGGCGGCAGACTCGTTCAAGATGGTTCCTCGGTGGATCTGTTTATACTATCAGAAGTCCTACCCAACCCACCAGGGTTTAGCTTTCTCTTTCATAAACCGCAGAACACTGACCTGCCAATAGACTTACTACTAATATTGCCACATGCATAAATATTGTAGGACAACTGATTTGCGATCTGATACGGACATCACATAGAATAGTGTGACTAGTATCGTGGCAGTGAATACTTCCATATCATCCAACTCTTCACCACCAGTGGTCCTGTTCATTCCACAACAAAGATTCCGGTGACAACAACACAACTAGTTTTAAAATCAAATGAAGTTTGTCTTTAATTCCCATGGAAGCGAAAGGACATCCTGAGATCCTTAGAGGAAAGATGAGTTTGACTGCATTGCATCCTCGCCATAATGATAGAAAACGATCTTCAAAAAGACTATTTAGCACGTTGGCGCACAGGATTACACATACTTAGCCTGGGCTCGTTGAGGAAAGAGCTCTACGTCCATATTTGGTTATTTCAACGCTTTGTGTGTGCCGTGTCCATCATTTATCACAATTCGTTTCACATGCGCGTGGTAAGGGGAGCAGGGAAAATGTCTTTTAATATGCTTCTGACTCGCATTAACAAACTGGTTGAGGTTTAGCGTGGAGCAGGCTGATTGTAATGTTTGTAATGAGAGACAATGTTTATGCTGTTGATCTGTTGTTTATTATGCAAAGTCCCCCCACGTCACTTTTTCTAATCGCTTCCCTGGGAGGAAGCGTAATTAAATTATGGTTTGGACGGGGCTGTGACGTGTTAAATGTCCCTCACCGATCAACTCCAACCCTAAATCTCCATTTTAGATTGGGCCAAGAGCATTCCGCAGCCCGTCGCCACAGCAACAGAGCAATCATCTGGAGCCAATAAGAGCCCCTCCAGACCGACTGCGAAAGGTAGGCATGCGCCAAATGAGTAAACCATATGAAGTCATTCATTTCTGAGAGAACCCCAACTGTACCATGAAAGGTTTAAGGGGTTGCTTCAGGCTGTGCTTATGGGCGTTCTCAAGCACTCGTGGAGCAACCAGTCTTTCCATGGATAAAACTAACATACGCCAGAAACGGCTCCCACCGTAAGAAAGGCTTCGGTTAAAGGGGAAGTGTCACGATTGACTATTTTACAATACAAGAGAACTGCTCCATAGGTGTGTAGTGAAGACATCACAGTCTGCAACGTCAACTCTGAAAATATGTGGCCAGTTGGACCATTGGCCTATTAGATATGGAGGACAAGTGTAAAAAACGCAAACCAATGGTCCAACTGCTTGGTGTTTTTGTTGCAGAAACAGAGTTGTTAACATGCGTACTTTGACACAGTACTCTCTTATATCAGAAAAATGAGTGTGTCGGTTCCCCTGATGTTCTCAGTGCAGTCCTGATGAGGGGGGTCTTATCTTCCAGAGACGGCAGGAATCTCCAAGGACCTCTCTGCGTGGTTCAACCTGTTCGCTGACCTGGACCCTCTCTCTAATCCCGACGCGCTGGGCAAGCAAGGAGAACATGAACTTCACAACGCATAGGACTAGTCCCCCACAAGGGCCGTCATGGGGGTCCTTAGAACCCGGTACTAGTGGACAAATATCTTCAAAAACATCTGCTATACTCGCTTATTTGGTTTGATTATTTTTTATTTTGTTAAAGCTACATAAACTTAAGAACCCCAACAATTGCCCCCTCCCTTTCTTCTCCACCATGGAGACGTGTTCAAGTCCAGCTGTGGTAGAGCTGTGACAACGCTGTGATTGACAGCAAGATCAATTCCCCAAACCAATCAGGGAAAAGAGGCCCTGATTGGTCAGAAATAAGCCATGAGTGGTCAAAATCTAAATTTCATCAAACAGAGTACGGGGCAGCCAACCAGAACAGAGCATTTAACCCACCAATAGCCTATGGGGATGGCTATGGCATTTCTAAACATGACACTCAAATTATACCTCTTAAATCCTATCTACAGCATCTTCAAGTTCGTTCTACCTGTTGTTTCACGCTGGGTTACACTTTTTTCTCAGAGCATAGATACCTCAGTGTGTGTTTGCTTAAAGACAGCTGCACCTCCAAAGTGAACTGTCGACAGAGAGTTGTAGATTTGACATGCACCCATTTGTAGACATGAACCCACGCTTTTCTTTCCAGTCATAATCAGAAATAACAAACAGGCAGAACAACTTTTTTAAGCAAAACAAGCAGGTAAAAAGGGGAGAATATCATTACTCAGAGACACAGTGTCCCACTGCAAGTGTGTACACGGCCCCGCGCAGTTCAGCAAGTCCAGACAATGAGGAGAGAGGAGTTATTGAGAGCCAAGATACCTTATGAAACTTATTGAATGGTCCTGTCAGGGCAAACATCGCTGGCTCCCAACTGATGTTTCCAAGTTAAATCAACAGAAACCAGCAAAAGAATCAAGAGCAAACACAGCTAGACTGCTGCAGTCGACAGGTGTTTCACTCTTAAAGGGGTAACCCAACACTAGCACTAAACCAAAAACAGTCCATTCAACGGCTCTTTATGATTGGCTCAAATTGGTGATGTCAGTTGGCATCAATTTGAGCCAATTAGAAAACAGCAGTTGGAAAAACCACTAGAGATTGTGTTTCCCCAGAGGGGATGTTTTATGGCTTCAGTGTTTGGTGATCTTTGAATGACCGGTTTGCATTTCAAGGCTTGAAACCGGTCTCTAGAATCTTCCAAGATAGGGAGATGGAAAGATATGTCATCCAAAAGGACTTCCACTCGGCTCTTGATTACAAATCCTGCTATCATTTTCCAAGCCACCCTCCCATTTTCCTTTGTATATTCCGTCCCAGCCTTCATGTTGTACATATAACACATGCATATTAGTCACTTCCCAGACAGTTGTTTTTGAATAGCTGGAAAGAAAGGGTATTTATTTTTACTCTATCAAATACCCATGGGATACACGGACACTATGGGAGGTTTTTTTTCTCTATCAAGTACTTTTTTATACATACATATACATTTGTTTCTGCATGTTGCATGTCTAATGTTAAAAATAAATAAATAATTAAAATAAATAATTAATAATTAATAATTAAATCCTAAATAATGAATTTAGGATTATTGGATTGAATTCATTTTTAGGATATTTGAGGATAATTTCACTTGAACTCATTTGAAAAAAAACTTATTTCGGCCCACACATTATTGCATAATCATGGAATTATATTACATTTTCTGGGTTATAATGCTGCATTATAAAAGCCTTATTATTATTAATATAACGACCAGTCACACTAATTTGGCCTTCCTGGATTATTCGGCCATTTTACGTGATCGAGTGCTCAAACCAACCCACAGGTACAGCAACATCTCTTGTGGAAGCCAGGTTGCTGAATCTAGTTTAACAAACATGAATTTCACCCAAATTGGTGCAGCTCCTGCAGTCTGATTTGAAGTGTTTGGTTGACTTCATTATTTCTCAAAATATTATTAAGAAATAGAATTCTGTTTTGATATTCAAGCCATGTGACAAGTATTTGTCTGTGCATATTAAAGAGTGAACGCAGCAATTGCCTCATTTCTGCTCTTTTCAACTATCCTCCAATGAAGAGAACATTTGTATCCAGTTAAATGGTGAAACATGGGTTTCTGGGTAAAAGTAGCCTATAGGGGCTCAAAGATGAGCTGATCAAACCAATCTAATTGGTTGAGCTTGGATATCAGGGATCAACCTGCATTTGGATACGAACTGTAAAAGCAAACAAAAAGTAAAACAAGTTTGAAGTTAGGTGCTGTTGAGACTCGGTGTGCGGTAAATGAAGATTGGTGAAAGCAGGCAGTGGGGTTTTTTGAAAGACAGTACAAGACAGTACAAGACAGTACCATCAGGGTGCTTTTTTGTTGACTTTATTGAAAAACACCAACAAAAACAAGATCTACATACAAAAAGGTAATCCACAGGAGAAGTTGATTACTTGTGCCAGGAACGCCTGGTGTCATTTAACTGCACGGCACCAGAAGCATGCAAAGGAAAACAGTTTGTGATTTAACTCCTGAAGCTGGAAAGAGAGAAGTGAAATGGTTAACAGGTTTAGTGGAATGGTTGTATATTTTATAAGCATTGTGGTTTGTTTTACAAGTGGCTTGGCACACTTCACGTTTTGGAACGAAGAAAAATATTTCTCTAACTCAAGTAAAGCCATGGCATACCGGACTTCCATCCAATACAATTATTAATTGGGTTATTTTTGTTTTGGGTGGGGGGAAACTTTTATAAGGAAAGTTTAAGGCCAATTTGGGTCTTCTTAGGCAACCTAATCGTACAAAAAGACTAATTGTGTAGACGTGCTCCGACTCCTTTCCCTTCCAACACCACACTCAATATCCGAAGTCTTTCCCTGAGGAATTTAATTCGGATTATCATGTCACTACCAAGTAAGTGCTTAGTCTTGCGTAAACTATTTACACAAAAAAAATGTAGTTTTAAACAAAGTAGGGCCAAACACAAGGCACTATAAAAAGAAGTCCTTCGCGTCTGTAATCACGGGGTTAGTCTTTCTGATCTTAGCGATCTGCTTTGGTACATCATTTACAAAAACGGGAGTCGGCCAAAACGTTACTAGCACTAGCCGTGCTATCGACTTAGCACAGAGGAGCTAATGACGCAAATCAGACGGCATCGGTGCTCTCCCCTAACTATGAAACGCAGATCTGTGGAATGTGTCGTAGCACCTGAAACGTTTCAATACCTGCGAGTGTGTGTTTTGAGGAACGTCTAGGTTTGGTTCACACTCACGCAGCCCCTCTGGCCTTTCGAAGCATAGCTTATAGTCGTGACTCGGGAATGATTGACAGTCGGGACGTGGCCGTGGTTCCCCGGGGAACCAAGTAACGGATTACATTCTACAACACCTGAGTTTCTCTTCATCGGATTGGTCGCTGGGGGGGTAAGGGGGAGGCGCTTTGTGTCGTATGAATTGTCATTGGCTCACATATGATCAGATATGTGTTGTCTGTACACGTGTCGTGAGCGTTGCTGGTTAGCTTTCATGCTAGCTCAATATGTACAATATATTAAGGCTGGTTCCCTGTGTCCACTGTGCTGCGCTAGTACTGTAGCTAGCGCCGGCTAGGCCGTGTGCTAAGTCGCTTAGCTTCAGCTAAAAACTAGAATGAACAGTGTGTGGAAAAGCTTATGGGTCAAGCTAGTAGCTTGCTGAACACTAAGCGGTTAAATAAGCTGGTTAGAACGATCAAACATTAACAAAACAGGTCCCCTGTCATTGCCCTGCGCTCCCTTTCAGTTTTTCCGTTTCGTTTTTTTCCTTTTTAATTTTTCTTGAAATGAACTGCTCTCTACTGAACACAATACACTGAACAGTCTGTATATCCTCTCTATTTTTTGCAAAAGAAATCAAAGCGTTGTGTGTTAGTAGGCTTATTCAGCGGGCGGCCATCTTCCGCATTCAGTTCCATCACCCTGCTAGCCTTCCGAACCAAGATGGCCGCCTGGGGACTAAGGCCCATTGGCCTGCGGTCACCGCGAGGACGGTGGTAGAAGACTAGATTAGCTGTGAGAGAGGGGTCGTTCCCAAGAGCCTTCTTGCCATCACCTGAACCAAGGCCACGCGAAAGTAGATCCAACACAACCACCAGCTCACCACACACCGAGAACGGAACGATATCAGGCCCAAGATGACGTTCATCTTTAGGGACACTGGGGCTGTGACTGGTTGTGTTCTTCAGAGTGATGGAGGCCCAGCTGGCTAACACTAGGGGTTAATGGAGGCCATGGTTCTTCCAGTTTTGGTCCTTTTTTCTTCGTTTTATAAACTGAGAAAAAAGGAAGAATGAAAAATCCAAGTAGCCCCATTGGAATGAATGAGGGGGAATGCTGCATGTATTCAGGATCAGAGAACTCTTCCTTGGTATCCACAGATCACCAACCGCCAAATCACTCCAACACGTCTCCCCTGAAGATCATGTTCTCCACGTCTCTGCCAAAGGTGGGCTTAGTGTCAATCATCCAGCGATGGAGGGGAACATTCCTCCATCATAAAGGCGGTGCTGGTTTGGTTAGACAGCAGAAGGCTATATGACTCACCCCGCATGACAAGTATTCATAACATTCTTCACTGG
>OOFG01002498.1:0-10938 GCA_900323295.1 Molva molva
CCACGGAGGCGGAGTCCTTGGCGGAGTCGGCCCGCTGCTGCTGCTGCTGCTGCTGCTGCTCGGCTTCGGGGCGGTCGTCGCTGCCGGCCGTCTCATGGCCTGCCGACGTGGCGCTGCGGTGCCTCTTCTCGTGGCGCCGCAGGCCTAGCTTGGCGGCGGCGGCGTCCTCCTGGACGCTGGTGAGGAAGGTGATGTCGAGGAGCAGCGCGGCGGTCAGGCCGCGGAAGCGCGCCACGTCGAAGGGCAGTGGCTCGCAGGGCTCCAAGTTGTACAGCGGAGTGTCACTAGGCGACCAGAAAGTTGGGAAGCTTTAATAGAAGGTGGTGAGGAGGAGTGAAGGAGAAGACAAGGAAGGAAGGAAGGAAAAAAACAAAGTGAGGGAGAGGGCAGGATAGAAGAAGAGCATGCGTGGCCACCACATACGTATGCAATGATGATGCGTGCAGAAGAGGATGGTCAGAAATGGTCGCTTCACACTGGATCAATGAAAAGTTATGTTTGATTGATGCAAGGGGAAATTATGGGATAGAATCTTCATTAGTAAGCCATGAAGTAGAGAGCAGAGAGGCAAAAGAAGTATTCGCAAGGCAAGCAAAGTATTTAGATGGCATCAACTTCATGTTTGTATGCTATGAAAATAAAACAAAAACCTTCTACAACCCATTTCAACATAGTAGATATTGCATGTAAAATTCCAGAGCATGTGGCAACCAGTGATTCAAATGTGGCTTCTTTTCTTATTCATGCATATTTATTAAGATTTAATATGTAATGTTGAATGAAAGTGTGTTGTTAACATGGTAAACAGCTGTGTGTAAAATGTTAATATCTATTGGTCAGTGTTGAATGAATCACTGGTTATTATGTTGCACAGTGGTTGCAACAACAACTCTCTATGGCAGCAGCGTGTAAGGTCCATTCACCGTGGCTGAACAAAACGTCCGGCACATTCTCCAGCATACACGGTCATGCTCCAAAGAACGGCATGCTCTTTGTGACAAAAGGTCCAACAAAACGAGCTCAGCGAGAACAAACAGATCGGTACACGCGGAATACCAGCGGCGGGTCCCCCAGCGGTACCTGATGGTGATCTCCGCCTCGTCCCACTGCACCTTGGCCGAGGTGCTGCCCTCCTTCACCACCCCCAGCAGGGTGGCGTGCCGTCCCGTCTGCTTGTGCACGCAGCGGCCCCCGACGCGCAGGCCGCCATCCGTGCCGCCGATGACCGCCAGCACGGGCCACACCTCCGTGCACAGCGTCCGCAGGTGCTGCTCCGACAGCTCCCCGAGGCGGCCCTGCCGGCCCCGCTCCTCCTGGTGGAGGGCCGCGTCCTGGCTCTCCCTCTGCGCGTCGTGCTCCTCGCGGCTCTGCACCGAGCGACTCTTCTTCAGCCTCTGGCCCCCGCTGGTCGCAGACTCCCGGAAGCAGGCCTTGATGGTGTGGAGTCGCTCCACCATGATCTTGTTGATGCGGTGTGTCCAGTGATCGGCGCGGTGCAGGATGCGGATGAGCTGCGTGGTGGCCTCGGCCAGCACCGTGGCCACGGGGCTGCAGACCGGGTCGCCCGGCAGCAGGTCCCGGGGCGTGCCGCGCATCTGCATGTCGCAGATCTTCACCTGGACACGCGTTGAGAGCATTAGGGTTCAGTTGGGGACATTTCGTCCATTAGAAAGCAGGCAGACAAACCGACCGCCAAGAGGTTCGGACGCTGGTTCAAAGATGTATACGCGGGGATTGAGAGATGTGAAATAACAATATGCAACCTGCCACTTTGTTTATTTTCTTATCTTATTACAATATTTGGGAAAACACAAATTCTCGATGTAGCATGACAACTACTTTTGCCCTTCCCATAGCCTGAGATGATATTTACGCCTAGACAGATACTCAATTGAGTTAAATGTTAAACGTCAGTTAAATGTTAAGTATTGCAAATCCCAGGGTGTCTTACCTTCTCCCCTGGATTACTGCTGTAGAACATAACACAGGGGTAGAGCTCAGTGGCGTCAACATCCTCAAAGGCCAACTTAGGCTCCTGCGGAGAGAGTCGTTTAATCAGTTTAGTCAAGGAAGTAAATATTTGTTGTCTACAGTGACTACGGTTAGACATTACACGGGTGATTGTGTCAAGGCACTTATCTCCTGTTATAGTAGATGGCGGGAGGGGGGGAGGATATCTTTAAGAACCCAATTATGATAACAACTACAACAGATACAAGACCGATCTTATATCTCAAATCATGACAACCTAAAGAAAAATTGCATTCCGTTGAATTCCGGTGAATTGTACATCATTCATTCATAGACACAAATAAAAATAAGTCAAACTCTTATTTCGTCCCCGATCGAGCGGCAGTACTAGGCTGAATATCTATCATCACCTCCCTCTCTCTTTCTCTCTCCACCTCTCGTCCTCTCTCTCTCTCCCTCTCACCTCGCCGTTCTTGCCGAAGGAGATGGTGCGGGCCTCCATGTCCAGCACGCAGGTGATGAAGTCCCCCTGCGTGAAGCTGCTGAGGGTGAGCGTCTGCTCGCTGTTGTGGTAGAGGTTGCCGCTGTAGGCTCGGTACAGCCACATGTCCGAGGTGGTGCGGTGGTTGAAGTCGTGCACGGGCCAGCGGGACACGCCCACGCACGTGCCCTCGTTGCCCCGGTTCTCTTTCACGATGTAGAACTTTTAAAAAGAAACGACAAAACAAAGGCTGTAGTGTGTTGCATGGGGTTATGAGTCAAATGGGGGGCCTATTGGCTGGATGTAGTACCTTCAGCACGGTATAGTACAGTCCTAAAGGACAATAAGAGATCATATTTACAGTGTTGAATCAGACAATAATCCCAGACCCTTAATCTCTCATTGAGTAGAGGAAAAAGTTGCTAAAAACCTCAGGAATAAACACATATTGAGGGAAATCAAAAATGGAGTCCTCTTTGTGGCAATGCCTGGTGTTTTACAGCAATACAATTTTTATTTACAAATAATAATCTGCATGTAACCAATGTGAAAGGCTCTCTAACATCTTTCCAAGAACCTTCTGGCCATCGCTTGGAACTGGTTAAAAGTCACTGTCGCTTCCAAACTAAAGGCCAGAATATAATTTTCAATTGTATTGCCCATTGAAGCCAGATCTATTTACAAGCTCCATATCTGGCTGTAGCGGTGGCAGCATACCTTCCATTGATAGCATCCAGAGGAGATCCCCGTGGAGGCCAGACCGTAGCCTTTGCCCCCGCTGCCGTGGGTCAGCCCTTGGCCGTTCTCCACCACGCAACACTGGGCCTTCTCTGGGTCAAAGGACACTTCCTGGATGGGCAGGTTCTCGTCCTCCTCCTCGGCGTCACCCTATAGGTCAATCCATCCATCAGTCACTGAACTGGCCAATGGGTACTTGCGTGTAGGTTGGAGGACAAGAAGGGATGGTTGGTTGGTAGCGTACCTGTAGCTTGAGCTCCTGCACCCTCTCTTTGATCTGGATGGTGTGCTTGGCCTGGGCCACGGGGGCCTCCCACATGCAGTCGGACAGCAGGGAGAACAGACGCTCCACCACCTGGAACGCAACGCATGACTATGGTTGGCTGCCTCATAAATCATTACCCATATTCAAATCGAATTTGCCATAGGGCACCATAAAGTTGCAAGGTTATGGTTTTATGGGAATGTGTGTAAGTTATTAAAGCTGTACTCTCGACACAGTTATGTAGGCGGAATCAAAGGAGGACAGACTCTGAGGCATATCTGGGAGAGCTATAGGCAACAGTGATTTAAACCATGGAATTCAGGACTGAGCTCTCTTCAACATCTTGTTCCCGTTTGTAGCTCAAAGCAGATCGAACATAGACAAGTGAACAATACCTGGGTCATTTGGTCATCCTCTACATTGGCCTCGCAGGCAGGCAGAACGGCCTCCAAGACATGGAGTGCAAGGAGTCGAGTTCTCAAGTTCCCCACAAGAGGGACTCCTGAGAATCAAGGGAGATATTATGGTGAGATTCAATGGAAGTTACGGATTCATTCTTTGTACTGCGTAAAGTGAACCGCACCTGAGCAGCATTTCTGGGCTGCAATATTAAGCAAGACTTCTGTCCATTTGGGGGAGGCCATCTTGGACTGGATGGCCTGGGAGGACACCACTCTCCTGAGGAAGACCAGGAAGTCTCCCAGGTGCAGCTCGGCCGTGTGCTGCTTCCGAAGCAGAGCTTGAATAAAGAGAGGGGGAAATTACCATTACTAGCAGGCAGCGCACTTCATTTGAGTGTGATTAAAGCTGCTTCCCCTCCCTCTCTGCCCTCTCCCTCCCTATGTTTCTCCGCCATTGAGAAGTGTTGCATTTCATGCACCTGTGTTTGACAGGCAAGATGGACTTCCTGAACCAATCAGGGAAGAGACGCCCTGATTGGTCAGAAATAAATGTAAATAAAATCTAAATTGCCTCATACAAGAGGCAGGCGCAGTCAAAACTGATATTTTCACAGTGCATTTCATTCACTAATAGCTGATGGATGGTTTTGGGATTTCTAACAAATTACACTCAAATAATAGCTCTTAAGTCTACATAATTATTATGCAGGTCTAATTATGTACTCTCAGTGTACCTCTGAAGTCTTTTTTGTCGGCGTCTGCACCATCGTCTTGTTTGGTTTCTTCTTGGTCCTTGCCAGAGGAGAGCAGGCTGACGCCAGCCTGGGACAGCAGGTTCTTCAGCTGACTGCACAGCAGGTCCAAAAGAGACTGAACCACTTTGGGACCCAGCTTGTCTGCATACGTCCTGCGAGAACCAGAGAAGAAGAGAGGACAGCAGGTGTCAAACATCATGTCTGGGCGGATGCTAAATGGCTTACAAATTGTAGTGAGTAAATAATAAAACATTTAATAAAATAAATAAATAAATAAAATAAAAACATACATTTAGAAGTGTATTAAAAGTACCAACTTGACCACCAGATCCACTTTGTTTTGAACAAACATAGTATAGTTGATTGAACTATTTCATATCAAATGTTATGTGTAAGTTAACACCTAAAAACTTCAAAGCCCCTGGCACACAGAGCGCGAATGTCCCTTCATAGTTGTAGCGCCACCCAAAAAATAAATATAATCATATTGTTTTGAACAAATCCAAGCACACCGAGTGCGACTGTAGCGGGGCTGTATTTTTTCTCTCGCTTCGGATAAGACTCAAGTCTATTTGGGACGAGAAAACTTGAAAACATTATTTTGCGTCCGTCCCGACATGTCCGTGTGCTATGGGCTTTACAGATATTAGATAAAATACTAAAAACATCTACTCTTGAGATTATCTCTCTCCCTCAGTGTCCCTCACCCGGTGCTGATGGCCAGGATCTGCAGTAGGCGCGTGGAGGCCACCTTGAGGGCTGTGCTGAGCTGGGACACCCCAGGCTTGTGCAGCAGCTGCAGTGGCTGACCCAGCATGGTCTCTGTGCCGCACAGCTGGGACAGCACGTTGAGCAGCCCGCTGGAGATGGCCAGCGACACGTCCACCGGCTGGTAGCGCACGCTCAGCGCAAAGACGGTGACCAGCAGGAGGCGCTGCTGAGCTTCTATGGTGATAAGGAAGAAAGAAAAGATAGGAGAACAAAGATGTGAGGGGGGATAGGGTGTTCTACCGGGTAAAGACAACACCAGCTGGGCCCTTACAGTGCCATAAACTATCTGTAGTGCAATGATTGAAAATCATTTATTTTGTTTTGAATGGTTAGCTTGAGGATGAAAATGAATGGGTTCCATCATTTCTATGCGTTTTAGCAACATCCATGATGTAATTTAAGGTCCACAGCAGGAGGACAGAGAGAGAGGACCTTCTGGCTGTAAAGCAACAGCGCTAACCACCAACATACAGCCCAACATCTTCACCTGCTGCCGTTTCTTACCTAAACAACACATTTCTAACATGACATTACAACAACGGTCATGCCGAGCAACCACAACGGATTATGTTGGTTCACACTGGGACTTAGGCTGACCTGCAGCACCCTGTCTTTTAGTAAAAAAAATAAATAAACTCCGGCCAAATTCACAACTACTAGCCCTAATCTGAATGCTTTGATGTAGCTTTTGGAAATGGGGAAACATTTTCCACATTGGAATTTTCAACTGGACCAAATAACTGATGTTATTTCTCTTTACTTTGTGTCATTGCTCTCGCCATTGTTTGTTTTGCACACAGCTGGATCTCTCTCAAATATCACACTATTCTTGCACCATCCATGATATCCAGGATAAACAGGAACACGGAAAATACCAGTAGGGTCATCGGTCGGATGCACTGAACCCAGCCGCAACACGCTTGGCTTTCTCATTCTCTTTCTCTGAATCGTGGTTTATTTTCTTAATCATGACTACTTTAACATTTTACTATTTAAAAGAAAAAACTGATCTAGAGTTGTTCTGTGCATGAAATAACAACTAACTGGTTCTGCTTTGTTCCATTACTTTGGGATTGTACATTATGGGGGTTGTACCTATATGGTGCTTGTTGGCCTGCAGGGCCCTCTCCAGCGTGACAGATAACTGCTGGTAGATCTTGTGTACAGCAGTCTGGATGTCCATCTGAAGGCTCCTCTTTGCAGCTTTCACACCATCCTACAAAATACCACAAATCAACATGCTTACATAAGGACCATCTTCCTCCATGTAAAAAAAAAAAAAAAGTCTCCTTCACATAAATAAAAAATACATTGAATCCTCAAATATGAACAATGGGTAATCACGTCCCAGAGAAAGCTAATCGTCATGTTATGGTTTATTATTTGCGGATGACTCAAAACACCAGCCATCACATCATTGGTATAACTGCGCTGTACCAATGACGTGTAAGCCTGTAAGCCTTGTACCTGGTAGTGGTGCAGCTGAACGTTCTCTCCCTTGAGCCCTCCGGTGCCCACCGTGCCCAGGCCGAAGCAGCCGGCCAGGAACTGCAGTCTCACCGAGGTGAGCAGGGAGGAGGACTGGAAGGCAGCGCTGGAGCGGCCCAGGACCGGGCCCTGCTGGCTGCCCTTCTCCTCCATGCCAGAGATCAGCACCACGATCTGGTGCAGCGCTTCCAACCGCAACTACAAGCACAGGGTCAAGTTCATTCTAGGTTTTTTATTCCAGTGACTATCCTTCAAAAGGCTCTTTATCCAAGGCCAGTATGTTGATAACACTCGAACCAACATCCAGAAATATGCAAAAGACGACCCTTATGCATAGGACATGTGATTGTATCACAAATCAGACTTTAGATTAATATCTAAAGTCTGATTGCACACTAGCTCAAATCTGGGTGAAAGGGGCATTTCGCTTTCTTCCGCTTCATATTTGTTTTGACCGATCATGTTGCTGCAGGCGGGGATCTGTAAGCGTGTAATTGGCTAACCGCGAACAAAAACTCGGCCCCTTTTGGAAAGCTTTTCACAGTGGGAAGAAAAGCTCAAATATCCTGCCCAGACATCAGCATTCATTGACAAAGTGGCTGTCAAGGTTGTAAACTGTGGACCTTGAAAACAGTCTACCTTGTACAGGCCACTGTAGAAATACACTTATTAAAACCCCCTTCTGAAAGCTTTATCCCCTTGCACAAATGAGTATTCTCTTCCGTAGAGTAGCTCTGTAACAAAACAGGAAACAAGGTGTAGCCCAGGCTCTGTGCCCGCCCCCCACCCCCTCGCCAGACGTTCTGCTATAGCATAGTAGGACTGCTGGATCGCAGATGAGACACGTGACAATAAAGACATAATGACCCGGTAAACACAGTACCTCGGCCCTGTTCTGCTGCTGCTCCATGGCCAGCACGGTGGCCTGCGGGCTGGTGGACATGCCTTCGTCGGGCTCCCTGAAGGCGGGCGTCAGGCCCACGTCGCCGCTGATGAAGCTCACCATGTTGTCGATGAGGGCGTGCACGCCCAGGGAGCGGCTCAGCTCCAGCTCGGAGTCCTCGTAGGACAGGGCCGAGCTGTAGCTCCGCTTGCGACTCAGCTTGGCCCGGAACCAGGACTCGGCCAGGGAGTCCGGAGAGCTGTACAGCACGCCTGGCCCGGGGAGACGGGGAGGGGAAGACTTCACTATCACTTGATCCGGAACGTGATCACGAACCCATGTGGGGATGTATGGAGGAGGCTGTTATCTGTAGTA
This sequence comes from Molva molva, assembly GCA_900323295.1. NCBI lineage: Eukaryota > Metazoa > Chordata > Actinopteri > Gadiformes > Lotidae > Molva > Molva molva. The sequence continues at coordinate 8,129 of OOFG01002498.1, forward strand.
GAACTGCCATGTTAAGTGATGCTTTTAGGCTATTCTGTCATAGATCACCAAGGATAAAATGTGATGCTTCAACAAGCCTTTCATCCCAAGTGGAAGAAAGAGCAGCCAAACACTAAAATCGTGACTCAGCACCGCCTCCTGGTGAAGTCATTACCAGAGTTATTGCACTTGCCATGGTATGACTCAATAAGCACCAGGTTGCGTGATACTAAAGAGACAGTGAACCCACTGTTTCAGCTGGAATTCAAAAACTGAGATTTAAAAAAATGTGTTTTGGATTGAGTTTTAGGAAGGGAGGGGCGTGTTATCCCCATGGTTACGACCCACGCCAACTTTGTGATACTTTTTTAGTACCTTAGTTGTATACGAGCGCTATAATGAGCGATGTTGTCTATGAAATGCGTCACACAACGTAGCGATATACTAGGTGTCCGGGAAGCCTAACCCTCACTTGGACGCGGACATTAAATAAATCGCTGCTCAGACGGAACTTTACCATCCACACACACCGTGGCGTTATACTATAAGTGTCCGAAAATCTCGACATTCTCTCGGACGTCACAGTCAACCGCTGCGCAGACAGAGCTCCACACGTCCACACAAACCGCGCCGCCGGTGCTCTTTGGTCTTGACGTCTGAGTGCCTCGGAAAAGGCACTCAGACGTCACAAAAAGAACGCCACCTGCGTTCGCAGCAGAGTGGAAGGTTCACAGTGTTTTGGGGAGAATGGCAAAAACATCGGATTTTCCCCCTTTTTTTCTAAATTGGGGACCTATTTCAGTAACAGTGATAAAATGGCATAGATTACTATGTTGACAATCATATAAGACAAATTACCACGTTTAAAACTAAATAAAAATGGGTTCACTGGCTCTTTAAACACCGCTGATATTATTCGGCACAAGCAAATGAACAACCTTGGTTTGGTTGCTTCAAATTTGCTTTATTTTAGTATTTAGTTACTAGTAAAACCAATATCATCAGCCTTTGAGCTACACTGTGTGTATAAGAGAATCAGTTTCCTGTATTGAATAATGACAGAATGTAGTCGTGGGGAAATGGAATTGGCAAGCAGGCTTGCATGGCCATACAGGAATTGTAAACATGATTTATACTGCATGGATTCACAACATTGCTGAAACAATATTCTCGGCAGAACTTTTCTCTTATTAACTAGAGTAGTTTTTTTTTTCTTTTTTTATAATTTAGGGAATATAACAAGCACACCAATTCAAATGGCTTCTTTTTCCCTTTGCTCTTCATGCGATGAATGCATGGCTGGCACATTGGAATGTTAAAAGGGAGAATAGGCTATGGAGTGTTGGGCTATGGAGAGGTAAGGATGGAGCATCACATTCATGGAGCGTAGTAGCGGGCTGTATAACAAGAGGTGGGGACATGCCATTGTTTACTTGCTTGGAGCTCCTCTGGTTTTTAGGGCTCAACTGCCCCAAAAGCAGTAAATAAACTACCTCGCACAGAAATCGGAGGACAAAAACAACAAGAATCAAGAGTAACACAGCGTCAACATCAGTGTCTTCATCATCACTCTACAATAGTAGATCATATTCGAGGTGGTTATAACGCTACCTCTTTTTTTGTGAGAGAAGGCCAGGTCCAGGTCAACATTTCTCCTGCCACTCTGAGAGAAAGCAGACAAACCATTCCATCACACTACCATCATATCATCTCGGCTTGCACCTTGTCTTGCAAACACAACACACACCTACAGGGCATGCCGAGAGAAAGAGATGACATTTCTACTATGTCATCTATGAACATGAATAACAACAATCATGAACCACCAGTGAAACAAAATAATTGCAAATGTCCACAACTGTGTGTCTGTGTAAAGGTTACTGTGCACATGCAGTTTCTGGTATGTTGCAACAGCTGTGTATACAAGCAAGAGTATGTCTTACCAGGGCGTAACCCTCTTCGTCCGACTCGGGCTGAGAGAGGTCCGACTCGCTCCGGGACTTGAGCAACCTGAAGCTGGGACTGCTCTGCACAGAGTGGCTCTCCGCACTCAGACTCTCACTCCTACACCACACACAGACACACACACACACACACACACACACACACACACACTTTATGACCCACACCACAATAACTGACTTGCATTGGTTACAGTGCTAATGCATATAATGGGAACATGATGTGCCATCCCATTCTTGCTACACTTGACAAGCCATGTATTGTTAACAGTATGGCTTTTCTTAGAAGTGAAATGCTTGCGTCATCTGTTTTTATGGTAGAAAAATATGTCTCAATACTGGTTTGGACAGAGATAGTTGGAGATTTGAATGGAATTTGTTGTCAAAGTTGTAGAACCCAAAAGCCTACAACAAGGCAGAAAAAGACTTGGAAGTGGATTGTAAAAAATGTATTACTATGAAGAAAGGAATGGTTGAAATATGTGAAATAGGTCAAATAGTTTTAGTTAAATTCCAGAAGTGTAATCAGAAAAAACACTACTTTCTGACTGTTGCTGTATGGAACAGGTGCTGTTTGGGATATTGAGCTCTACGTGGTATGGCAAATTACCCTGTAGAAATTACAATTACCAACTACCAGTTTTTATGTTGTCCTTACATTATACAACTTATATTTTTTGCTCAACAAGTACAAAATATATAAAATGTCCATGTAAAATACTAGGCAATTTAAAAGTAAAATTAGGTCAAATTAAATTTTCCCAAGAAAATGCCATGTATTCACGGCACGTGTCCACTACTACTTCAACTTTTCAATGAACAATGCGTTAATCAGAAAACCATCCCTTCCACATCAGACCCGGGGGGGGG
>OOFG01002499.1:0-11332 GCA_900323295.1 Molva molva
AACAAAGCGGTTCAATCAATATCGGCAGTGCACGCGGTTCTTTGTCCTGTGCAATTGAAACCCTTAACAAACAGTGGTAATATTTACTTCCTCTAGTCTAGTGGTTTTCATCAAACCTGACCTGTCATCTTTGTTCATGAGATCCTGTTCTTCCTATAGAAGCACGTCATCAGTATTTAAGTCAAACAAATGTTTTCTTTTTAAGATGAAATACGATTGAGGACAGTCATTTCCGCATTCCACCACTTCATTGATTTGAGGGATAAGCAGAGTGTTCATTCCTACAGAGGGAATTATTCATTTTTCTTTTGGGCAGTGGATCACCCACAGGAGCAGATCATAGATTTTCATGCAGCACTGAAATAATTCTCTTATCAGAGATCCCCTCTGTGAAAGCATTTCCATTAAAAAAATATAAAACAAAACTCTGCATAATGGAAGATGAACTGAGAATTGTCCCCTTGATCATAGAGGTTGGTCTCATCACTCAGGATTTATTTTAAGCCTCTGCATTGTGCATTCCCCATGAACCCAATATGAATTCTACCAACAACATCTATCTCTTCTCATGCATTATGAATCATTCATTATAAATTTGTATGCACACCTTGTAACGCCACTGAGGGAGGTTTCCCTCCTTCTCCTACACTCAAGTCATTTCCTTTCTTTCCTAGGTATCTGGCCATTCGATACCCGCTGCGCTCCAGAGAGTTGCGGACACCTTGCAATGCTGTGGTCGCCATGGTGGTCATCTGGGGTCTATCGTTGGTGTTTGCCGGCCCCTACCTCAGCTACTACGACCTCATCGACTACGATAACAGCACCGTCTGCATCCCCGGGTGGGAGGCCCACAACCGCAAAGTTCTGGACACGTGTACCTTCATGTTCGGCTACGTCATTCCCGTGCTGATCGTGAGCCTGTCCTACACCCGGACAATCAAGTACCTTTGGACCGCCGTGGACCCCCTGGATGGCATGTCGGAATCCAAGCGGGCCAAGCGCAAGGTCACCAAGATGATCATCATCGTGACGGTGCTGTTCTGCATATGCTGGCTGCCGTACCACGTGGTGATCCTGTGCTACCTGTACGGGGACTTCCCGTTCAATCCCACCACCTACGCCATCCGGATCCTCTCCCACTGCATGGCCTACGCCAACTCCTGCCTCAACCCCATCGTGTACGCGCTGGTGTCCAAGCACTTCCGCAAGGGCTTCAAGAAGGTGTTCAGCTGCATCCTCAGCAAGAAGGGGCGCAACAAAGTGCACGTGATGCACGTGGCCAACACGGCGCCGGGCTTCGAGGCGGGCTCCACCGAGGTGTCCCAGATGCACGAGGAGAACGCCCCGCGCTCCGACGAATGCGAGATGGTGAGCAGGCCCGCGGGGGAGCCGCGCGAGGCCGCCGTGACTGTGAACCTGCCTCTCCAGAGGCAGCCCTGACGACGTTGCACCTGCGACAAGCCCGCATGCGCGTAACGGCGGCGCGGTTACGTAGCAGTTCATGAGACGTCCTTTCAGCGGCGTAGGGCTTGCATTTGTTGCTACCAGAAAGGGTTCCCTGAAAACCCGAGCTACGCAGGAAACTCTGCGTAGCCGTGCGGTACAAACCGACTTTTTGCGAAACTTGCGTCGACTAGGCGTAAGGGTTCTGAGTGGATCCCAGGGCGAGGTAGCCTTACTACATAGATGCTGCAGTAGATATTTGTAAAGTGCTAAAAAAAAAATACTGTGATAGCTCATCCCACTCAGTGTTGATTGTTTTTTAGGTGGCGTGCAAGGGGAGGAGATTCGCAGACCGATGACTCATCCTGAATCATTAATGTAGATATTCGTTGCCAAGTTGTAATTTGTTTGTCATCCTTGCATGGACCGTTGAGCATACGGTGTTACCGACTGTGTTATTTGCCTAAGTGTACAGTTACGCACTACATCAACTGAAATATCCTCTATAATCACTCTGTTTCTTCTCTAAATACCAGAACATCTTAGTAGCTCTTTCTCTCTGTGATCTGAATTGTTTTGTTCTCCTTGTATCCTACCTCACTGTGGTTAAAACCATCTTGCATCCTGGCCTTGCAAAATCCCTCCACTTCTAAGATTGTGTGAGATGCAATTATCCTCTTGAAATAGTAATTGCATTGTTTTTTTTTCTATAAATTGTTTGTTTTATACTGAATATTTACTGTGGTTTGGCCTGCTGCCTTTGTAAATGAATTTCCAAGTGTCAATTGCTGTTTGAAAACTTTTCAAGTAAATCCTGTATTTTTCAAGAGATATATTTAAGGAGATAGCAAAGTAAATGTATATATTAAATCAGATATTTCGTAAAATGTTTCAGAGGACTATGTACTGCACACTCAAATATTGAAATAAACTATTTTCTCCTGTGGAATTGTAATGGGTGTTCATAATTTGTGCTCAACAACACATTTTCTCTGAAATGCCAAATCTATTTGCGTTAATATTTACCACTATAAAACTTAATAGGCTACTGTTTTTTTTTTTTTAATCAAAACCCTTGACAACATAAAGCAATCCTTGCCAATAATGCATCGGCACTTCAATTAAAAACAATCATAATTTTTTATATCCCTAATGGAATGGAATTAAATATAAGATATTAGATACAATTAAATAAGTGGTGTCATTAAGGTCTAGCTAATGGCACATTGAAATTCATAAATAACGGTTCTTTTAATGGATTCTACTTTTTTCCAACCAATGAAGCATCAGTTATTTCGAATCATTACAACATATAACTCACATGTATTACATCTATTTCAAAGTTGGTTAGTTGGTAATGTATGTAATGAATAATTGGCAATTTACAAAATATTGAAAATATCAAAGAGAAATTTTGTCACATTAAATGCTATTTTTTTTTCAGTACATTTCTATCTTTTACCGTTAATGAATATCAAAGCACATTATAGATATGTGTATGCCTCAGGAAGGCAATATCAAACAAGGTAACATCGGCATAAACAGCTGCATCCTGCTGCACTGACAAAGGCTAAAGCTGCTGCACAGTGTAGAATGGATGATCACGTAAGTGCTGTTGTTGCGGGCAAATGTTGTAAATGCACTTGAATCATCAATCTATCTATATATCTATCTATATGTCTGTCTGTCTGTCTCTCTGTCTATCTATCGATCGCAGATCTATCGATCGAGTGATTGTATTTATCGATCTATGTATCTGTCTGTTATTCTATATCTATCTGTCTATTTGTCTGTCTGTCTGTCTTTCTGTCAATCTATCTCTCTATCAATCTGTTTGGCTATCTTTCTATCTATCTATTGATTGGTTTGATCAATATATCTCTCTATTTATCAACCTGTATGTCTATCTGTCTGTCTGTCTGCATACAAACAAACAAACAAAAGGGTGACTACATGCAATCAGTTCAGAATGTTGTTGCACAGCCATTGAGCTGGTGAAATAACTACAATTCTACAATAATATAGATATTATATAGCTCCATATGAATGAAGTGATGGGATTGTTTTCGACTGAGAAACCTATAGCTTTAATGATTGAGTTAATATGAGCTATCTTGTCATCAAATGCCTCAATAAGAATGGATTCAAATTGCCACGCCTTCTATTACCACGTAAACCAGAGAAAGCGACATAATGTGCAGTTTATCTGCTGAAATATCCACAACACACCCCTCAACCTCATTGATTGAAGCGACTTGCAGAGAGATCAGCTCACAGCCGCCTTACCAAAACACAAATGTAAGAGTAGAAAGGTGAAAGCGGGGAGTAATTCCTCATCTTGCAGATCATAATCAGCCCTTCATTATTGATTACAGTATTTTCTGTAATCAAGTGAAGGGAATATAAATACAAATGCAAGTGTTTTTAGGACTTTGCCAATATAGCTTTCAAGAACATCCAGTGTGATCAAAAGTTGAGACAATTATTAACAATAAAGTACAATTGTGCAAGTTGTTTATACATCGATTGATTCCAAATTAATTGTGTTTTTAGATCCTACAGAGCTCTATAAAGTAGGTCATTAACACTTAATACCTGTTGTCTCATTTTATAAGGGGGCTGGATAGTGTTGTGGCCAGGGTGTTCCAACTCCCAGCTGAAAGGATCTGGGTTTGATCCCAAATGTCCAAAGTCTCCCACAGTATAGGTATTCTTGAGCACACTAACTCCTATACCTGCTCCTTAATGGCATTCATCTGAATTCATTGGCTTTGTATAAAAGTGTCTTGAATGAGAAGAAGAAAGACATGAGAAAGGTAGCCTTTACAGGGTAGTGATTGTGTTTTATTGGGCTGGTGGTTTATGACATTTGAAAATGATACATATATACATAGAAAACTGCAGTGTGACAAATGTCAAAATAAAAATATAAAGCTATTTCCTGGTTGAAAAATCACATAGACACCATAAAGATCAAAATGAAGGCACTGATGTTAATTATATACATAACATTGCTTTTTAGAAAGGAGGAGGCTTAAAATGGAGGGAAGCTTTCACAGTTGCTCATTAAATTCTCATACCCTCTGCTGTAACACAAAGAACACAAACAAGGAGATTAATTCAACATTACATTTAGTTGTGTGCACCGAGTATGATCATCATGATCGCTTTATGAGACATAACACTGCATGTGTAAAAATATTCCGGTTAAAAATGTGTAATAAATATTCAAAACAAACAATCCCCTAAGAAGGAGATACCCCTTACGTTAGACATCTTGCGACAAACACGAAACAATACAGCACTTGGATTTAAGGTCCTCTGCTCTGAAATCCCATGGCATGAAACACAATGCCCTTAGTTACCGCTGGGTGGGTTCTGTAGAACAGATGTGAGAAATACTTGAATGAAATTGTGGCCCTTTGGGATTCTGGATTTGTCCGCCATAGTGTGCAATAACCTAGGATTTTCCTAGACATATGGAAAAACAACATAACCAAGCTTATAATGCCAGAGGATTACCTACATTGTACATAGGTTCTTCAACACATAACATGTATTGTATGACAAACATACATCCATCAGATATGGATTTAAACAAATACTAAGTCTATTTGGAGCAACCCTATAAAAAAGGATTGTATACATTAATTATATTTCAATGCTGCACCGTGTGCTTTTATAACATGTGATATTCTTTTTAAATATGTCCTTAAATGCTTCCTATACTGACTCCTAGGCTCTATGACATCATAAACCAACCGTCACAATGGTAAAAATGATAAGAATGTGTGTACCATGGAAATCCTTTGAATGTTCTGGCCAGCGAGCAACAATGATATGGATATTGACAACGATAATGATGTCACACACACACACACGTGTATGACCCTCAACGGACCCCTAAAAACCGCAGGCATATTCAGGGCATCAAAGTGCCTTTTCTTTTTCAAATCAAGGCTGGCTCTTCTTGCATGCAACCAAATAATACTACATTAAAAATAACCACCATTTCCACCCATCACCTATCAGTAATTAGTCATCTAGACCTGTCCACCAAATTGTAATATTTTATGAGAAGCCCTTTGGTTTAATTTCACAAATTAGGCCTCATCATGTCTGATTGTACTTCTTTAGGTGCTCTTATGAGCTAAACCGTTACAATGTTGAACAAATGTAGGTGATGAAACATAAAACAAATTCTAATCAGGCTTTTTTTTTTTACTGCCAAAATACAGTACATTTCTACAAATGTATACATTCGTTTGTAATTTTCCGTCAACAGTTTTAGAAACGACAGCTTTTTTTCTGCTAGATTACATTCTACGGTAGATGTTGCAGGTAAAAAACTATCAAAGTGCATGCCAAAATAGATCTGATGGATGTGCTTATACATGTCACCGACAAAAAAGGAAAAGCCTTTAAATGGCTTGAATAGAGAAAGATAGAGACTACGGTGTTCCAGGTTCATTCGGAAGATTGATTTTGCAAATACAGTGCACATTTTTACTTGGCTGGGGTGACAGGTTAACAAACACTGAAAGTGCAGCCTAATGAAATATCACTTGGTGGGAGCTCTGAATGTTAAAAGCACTTTAAAGAGCGAATACATAAGAGCTGGCTGTTACAAGGCATGTTCAAACAGCAATGTTGGAGACCCTGTATTTGTTTTACAGGCACAGTACCCCATGCTTCCAAATAATTGAAAATGACAGCTTTCTTCTTAAATACTTAAATATATAAAACTTTGTTATTTATTTTTTTAAAACAGACAATCTGTACAGATCTGGTACCAATACATATTAAAAAAAAAATTACAAGTGCGTTTACTTTAGAAAGGATACCTTCCAGTTGATCATATAAAAATATGTAGCCTTAGTAGCAGTTTTCGTCCTCTGCTCCACTAGCATATCAATATGATGCTACATTACTCTCTATGCAATAACGAGAATACCTTGATTTTTTAATTCCAGCCCAAAGTCTTTCCTCTTGTACCACTTGCTGCTGCACTCAGCATTAAGGACCGTGAACCCTTGATTAAATCACACAAGTAGACGCTACGAACCACTATTAGCTTGTTCTTATCTTACTGTCCCACTCCCACTTTCCTGCATCTCTCACTCTAAAACACTTTCTCTCTGCCATCCAACTTCTTGCTCGTTCCATCAGAAACATATACGTCTTAAGTCGGACTCAGTCGATTTTTTCAACTTTACCGATAATCTTCTCTTCAAAGATGGGCAAAATGGCGTGATCTTCGCGCACTTCCTCGAAAACCACCCCGCAATCAAACTCGTCGCTTAACTTCTTGAAATAAAACCTAAAAGGAAAAACAAAGGAAAAAAAGTTATCTTAGTTTAATTAGATTTGCAAATTTGTGGAGTACATAATCAGTTATCTCACTGTGTTCCTAAATTTAAATGAGATTGTAGCAATCACATCACATGTAATTTGCATGTGCAATTTGCACATAAATTAAAAAACGTGATGCTCTCATCAACGTGGATGCTACTGGGTCAGAGTGCAATCAGCTAAAACACAGCATAAATGGAAGATTTAATATGCGCCTGAAATAAATGTCATGTTTTAGAGTGCATTATCAGTACCTGGGTCAAGATCTGATGACAATAAAGTAATGTAGAGCAAAGTTAGAGAGGTTTTAGAAGAGGTAGGTTTAAGCTGAGTCTCCAAATAAAAACAATATAACACAGGCAAACCAATGCAAAAATGAAAATATAAATGTGATGTGACACAAACCGGTGGATATGTCGAGGACCGATTGTTCAATTTTGTCATTTGGCACCTCTATTGAAAGGTCAAGGGTGAATAGAATTGAACGATACCAAGTCTAAGCATCGCAATTTAACCAGCTTTCATATGATATACTCAGCGTTCTTATGATACATGGTTTGTGTAGATAACTTGACCTGAAAAAGATGGTTATGAAATACATAATATAGCATGTTTTGCATGCTTATTAGTTTGTTTTGGGTTGGAGTTGTGTTGAATTTAGCTAACAATGGTTATGATAGAGTAAAAGTTGAGAATCTAATGGTTTTAGGGGTGTGCTATCTCACGTGTTTTTGCTCTTGGGGGGAGGGCTGGGGCCCGGATACGGGCACTCTCGGGAAGAAGAGATTAAGTGCTTATGTGGAGCTAAACCATTATAAACCATTACAAATTCAGATGATGAAACAAAAAACGAATTATAGACATTTTGGTTTTTAAACCATCAATAAAATATTCCATCTACACAAAAATATCACCTTTGAAAATGTCTTTAAAAAAAATCAATTTCTTAAATTACGTTCTACGGTAGATGTAGGCCTTGTCTCAAAACACATACACACACACACTGCACTTTGTACCTATAGCTGCCTCTCTTGGTGAGCAGCTCCTTGAACTGGCCCAGGGTAACCACCCGGCCCTTCACTGACGTCCTGTAGGGGATGGGTTCTCCACAGAAGTAGTAGGCCACCGTGGTGTTCTCGTTCGGCTGCTTCCTCGCTGCTTTGTGTCTGGAAGAAGTACAACAAATACCGTAAATGACATGACACAAGTGTGGCAATATTTATACATCTATATATAGATATAGATAGAGAAATATAGCTAAGATATATGGATAGATGGGTAGATACAATAGATACTGTCGATAGATGGATCTAATTCAGCTGTATATGACACGTTTAATTCTACTTCTGATGTAACTTCTCAGTATCACCTCACAGAGCTTGTTTCAATGCAGGTAGCACTATAATTATTATCAGTAGGACCTCTCTCTCTTTCTCTCTTGCTCTCTCTCTCTTTCTCTCTTCCCCCCCTCTCTTCCTCTCTCTCTCATTCTCTCTCTCTTGCTCTCTCTCTCTCTCTCTCTCTCTCTCTCTCTCTCTCTCTCTCTCTCTCTCTCTCTCTCTTCCCCTCTCCCTCTCTCTCCTCCTCTCTCTCTCTTCGTCTCTCTCCCTCCCTCTCTGAGTCACGGCAGAGTAAGTAACAGAGCATCTGCGTTATTACGAGCATAAAAAAAGGACAATAAAACGCAACATCGGGGAAAGCATCGACGACGACTACCCACAAAAAAGCGATAACGGTTACAACCGAAGCCGCGTGCATGATTGAAGAAACCGTTATTGAAATGCATTATGCGAGTCCAACCGAATATTTATTTCCCAACATATCATTTCCCCACAGCCCGACCGCCAGGAGACGGGAAGCACCCCGAGGACCTTGGAACAATTAACCATAACATCTGATGGAAACCCTCTAGATTGAACCCCTTGCCGCGTCTGCTTCACACAGCACTGTCATTGCTAATGGGATTGAAAGGTCATGCAAACTGACTTTATTGATATTCCATAATAACAAAATGTATAGGCTCGTATGGCAAGCGATGGCAGCTTATGTTTTGAGTCAACTCATTCAATTTGTGTTGTTGTTCGGCACGTTTCTTTGGTGCAAAAATGAAACGACTGATAACAACAATGTTGCAAAACTATCGCGATGAATTGGTGCACTACAATTCAAGGGCTTATTAGTGCTATTGTGCAAGCAGATCATTAGTAATCAGCTCTTAAGATGAATTCTACAAAAGTGTTCTTTGATCCAACATAAATGAAAATCAATTGCTTTGATCTGCCTGCCGACAGTTTGCATACATGAGTCAAGTGGTCAGAGACTAATCAATCCAAGCCAATCCGAGCTGCTGGTACAACATGAAAAGCTGTCTTTGTGCGAATTGAGCTCCTTGAAATATTTGTATGAACGATCAGAAAATATATAAAGCAGTTATCTAAGGTTGCGAATAATTGTTTATTTTGACATGCTTTTACCGCCATCTAATGAAACAGTGAGTCCATTTGAATACATAATTATCTATAAAGACGCGCCTTAATGGCTTTTGCTTGAATGCGATGCATTGGTTATTCAGTAAACATGGGGCACATCGGCTCCGGGCCTAAAGATCTCATCGGTGTAATGTGTTCACCACTAGCCCAGCTCCCATTCCAAGGGAACAGTCCAGTGTAACCCTCACGATAAGACTCGGTGAAGACAGTGAGCAGGTCAGACATCTTGTTTGTAAATGTTGGAATATCAACATATCAACATAGTGATCTAACCATGTGGGCGATACGCCTTGAAGCGACTCAGGTTACATTCTGATCTGCGGTCCTACATGGCTCTTCACTGTTCTAAAAATGTAATTATATATATAAAAATAAAAATATTATATAATTGTATATATAAAAAAGAATATCAACGTTTTGTTTTTTTACCACTGCGACCTCTTCCCTTCCACATGCATCCTGTCTTGTGAACATTACATTTATATACGGCTTTTGGAAATTGCTTTCAATTGTGTGAAGGGTGCACACATTACTGCAAGTCATAAGAAAAGAAATCAAACCACTATCACATGAAACATCAAAACTACAGTCAATTGAATGGGCTGCTGTGATCACCTATTAAGGATTACTTTCAGTGTCTTTGGATGAACCACAAGGTCAGCTAAACACAGAGCAGGGTGCTGAGAGAGGTGGGAGCTATAAACTATGGCATAGAGGGGGTCATGTGACCAATGCTATTGGGGGTGGTCATATGATCTATGACACGGGGTTGGGGCAGGGGTCATGTGATCTATGACACAGGGTTGGGGGCAGGGGTCATGTGATCTATGACACAGGGTTGGGGGCAGGGGTCATGTGATCTATGACACAGGGGTGGTCATGTGATCCATGACAAGGGGGTTGATCATGTGATCTCATGGGCGGTGGTCATGTCGGCTATGACAGGGGCATCCTAGGTGACCAATGATATAAGGAACAAGGGTGAGGAGGGGACGTACTCAGGCTCGGAGAGATCACAGTCAGAGACGGCGGGCACCACATCCAGCGGCGGGAACAGTGCTGGCCTGATCGCCGTGCGGCCCCTCTGGATCACCTCCATCACATACCTGAGGGGACCGCAAACCCTGCTGGTTAGACACAGCCCCCCGTCTAACCCCACACAGGCAGCACTGCACTCACCCGCACGCAGCACGCATCACGCATCACGCTTAGATCCCGCCTTCAAAATGAGGATGTACAGTATACAGTGACTCACAGCAGGACCGGACCAATGGGAGAGTTGCTAGATATAACATCCAAGGGAGAATGAGCTTAAACTCCGCACTGGCATGGTTCACACTGCAAGCAAAAGCGTCCCGAACCCAAAAAATGTGACTAAGATTACATTTTTTCAAAAATGTGAACAGCACAAATCACAAGGAATCGGATATTTTCAATTCGGATTTGGCAGACCTTCATATGTGGTCCTAAATCGGAACACGGTCTGAAATTGAGCAATGCGACCTGCCAATGCCTGAGCAGTCAGATCAGAATTCATGCCACTTTTACTTCAACTGCAGATCGACATTCTTCCCAATTCTGCACAGGAAGGAGTCCCTCTGTGAACAGCTGCGACGGAGGGGGTCAGCGGATGGACAGTAGTAGTAGTCCTCAACAGTAGTAATGTAGTTTAAAGTAGCCCTTGACATCCTGAAGTTGCTGGTGCTGTTTCAGCCAACGATCCCAGCGCTGTTTCTCTCCCGACTGCGCGCCCACACACACTTCAGCGCAGAAGTTGCAGCCGTCGCTCCACAAAGAGCCATCGTTATCAACCCCTCACCAATTCGCCGGCTTCCACTGCACACCAACTGATGAACCGAAACCGCGAAACGCCCTCCATGTTTACCTCCGTGGCACAGCGTGCTGCGGGGCTTTACGTCTTTGTTATCGTTTCTTTTTTGCGCGTGCGGCTCCCGGTTCGGACCGTGACCGGCTCACACTGGAATCTGATATTGGCCACATTTAAAAAAAAAGAATGCAAACAGCCAAACGGAAAAAAAAAAAAACAG
>OOFG01002501.1:0-10596 GCA_900323295.1 Molva molva
GTAACGGTACTTAGCGTGGGTCCAAACCTGATTTGGGACTCAGGGAGTCACACTGGGCATTGTAGGCATGCACAAACTCCTGGTGCCTCCTGACCAGCTGGTCCCGGGGGCCCTGCGTGGGAAGGTGGCAGTCCCGGAGCCTCCTCCTGAGGTCATTCAGCGACAGCAGGTTGTACACCAGCTTACCCATCGGCCTCCTGCTGACTACCAGCGAGCTGCAAGGCAAGGACACGCCGGTTCAACTCGTTGATGTATCAATACGGACGGCTAAGGACCACCACGGGCTGATATGTACTGCTCAGGTCCAACACACTAACAGACATACTGCAGACAATGCTAAATCATAGAGGCCCTTACCTCATCTTTTATCGCAATCCAGGACATACTTATCTGCATCTTGCTTGCTTTATCGTTTTGGTTTTCATCCAAAAGTATGTGTTTGGCATGTTTTAATTAAAGGCATTTTTGACAGAAGCGTTTGTCATCACCGGCACGTCATTAGCCCCTATGCATTTGTACCTCCAAACACACCAAAATGACTCCACCGTTTATGATTGATTTTGCCAGCATATTTTGCCTTGCATTTATAAATGATTGCCCAATCAATCAGAACAAATTATTCATTAGCAATCACATGTCATTCTTTTTGACAAACAGTGACTAACAGCCGCATGTTCTGTTGCAACTGTACGCCGTTTGCTTTCTGCGTCATGTTTCCATAATGTCTTGTTTTATAACAAAGCGTATTTAAAAAGAAGTATAATGCAAACGTTTCAAATACCATCGTCGAGCCCTACCCTGTCCGGTGCTCAACAGAACCATCTGTGGCAAGATCCTGAATGACCTTAGATGTGATCTTAGATCATGGTTACTTCGTGGCTACTTTCTTAACCGTACAGAAATCCAACGCTATAATTAAGTATTAGTATGGGCCGGGTGAGCCATAAGGAGAGGCACTACAGCAGAACGATAAAGATGTCAACAATTAACCTTTAGCTCACAGGGGCTGTCTGCTTAGCGTAATGATGGGCTAATGAAGGCTTAGAGCCATTTAGCCAGTACTTGTCAGCAAGGGGTTGAGTGTAGCAGTGAGAAACTCTAAAGACAGCAATGCACACTTAATACCAAGTGGGATTACAGCTTGCTTCTCCACTTTGGCCACATCAGCACACATGTGAAGGGATTTCACTGTGGTTGAATATAACCATTATCTCTGCATTTATAGAGATAATGGTTCTCATTCTCTGTGGACGCCATGTGCAACGTCTGGGAAGGTTAGCTTTTTCCGTTTGCACATCCAGGAAGACAACACTGGAGACGCAGTGGGCATACTTAAAAGCAGGATATCTCAAAGTTGAATGGCCAGAAAGAAAAAAAAGAGGCAAGAAAAAAAATTGAATTCGTGCCCTGGAGTGCGATGGTTTGCATCGGTGTCATAAATCAACATCCCCGCCACAGATTACCAACGCAATGCACTCATGCAAATATGCCCAGTCATTAAATTAATCACCCCAATTGATCATCCAGGAAAACCTTTTATTAACGGGCTCTTACACAGACAATTCCGTAAGAGGGTTTATTAGCAGCACATGCAGAGCTGGTGATCAGGCTTTTTGTTAGGATCCCTGTCCTACAGCTTCACCAGGCGGGCATTGTAAAATATTAGGGCTATTTGATACTTAAAATGACCGAGGGGTATCAGGAAACGTGTACATTTATTGCAAATTACATTTATAAATTGTTTTTTTTCTAAAAGTGTGCTAAACACAGGAGAATTTGAATTAGAGGGAATTCTAATTACAATAGGGAATAACAATCAGCTCCTCCATAGTAATGTGGCGGATTTAAATAACGTTTTCACCAAAGGCAAGCCTCAAGCCTCTTAAAATGTCTTTAATAAATTCAGCATTGCATCGATTTATTTGTTATAAAAAGACTAGCTGTTCGGGGCTCCGTCTGCTGAGCACAGGAGCTCCCCAGTGTGAAAGAGAAAGTTTCTGACAAGTAAACATTACGTGTCAAGAACAGTGTCGGAATCATTTTCTACACCACTACAGACAGCTGTTACCAAATCTGCCACTGAACAGCAGTGATAATAGACCCCTGCCCTTGTTCCGTAGGATGACAGGACGCCATAATTGATACTTTATGTGACCTACAAGGCACACGTTGTACCTCTCATCATGCAGCAGAAGGCGCGACAGCTTACTCATTTACTCATTTACTCTGGTTGAACTATTACGACTACTGGCCATCTAGCGTCACGCTTGGACTTTATGGTCGTTCTATGGACTACGGTTGAGTGCACAAGCCCTGTCGTGGCCCTGGCCTGCCGGTGGGCAGGCTTTGCCTCTTGCTTCCACTCCGGCAGCCCATTAAAGAAGCCTAAACAAACAGCTTAAAAGGGGGAAGCGCTGGGCCTGCTTTTAGCCATGGCTATTTTCAGCTCACCTCCTCAGGCTCTCCTTCTTCTCCCCGCGGGTCAGACAGGAGTCCAGGTGCTTGTTGATCATCTGCTGGGAGATACCCACGGAGCATATGGGGCATTCAACTGGAACAGACAACCAGAAGAGTGGACGCGTCACATGACACGGATCAAAGTGTTGTGAGATGGAATCATTCCTTTGATTTAAACATCAGACACTCTTATGTTGAAACTTAAAAGTTTGATGCTCAATGCCCTTTCATCGATTTGATAAGCAAAACAAAATCGAAGAGATGTTCACCTTTGATCACTGGCTTCAAATCTTCTTCTGCTGCCAAGGAAGAGGCGTTGAGTGCTTGAGCGACCGAAGATGAAATCTCCATCTTCTCCTTCCCCTCAAACCCTAGCTCTTCCATCTGCGGCTCTTCCTTTATCGCCACTCGAGGAGAAGCGTTCGTTAAGTGCTCAGCTTGACCTGAGGCCTGGGTGCGTGTGGTCTGTATACGCGAGCGGGAGACGCGAGGCGTACTTCCGCCTTGCTGGGGGGTCGTAGAGGGGGACGCTATGAGTCCCTTCTGGAAGAAATGACTCCGGATGGAGCCGTCCCGCGCTGGACCCCTGGCCCTGGGAGTGCTGCATCTTACGGCTGGAGTCGGGGTAGAGGGCGATCGCGGCGGCGATTCAAAGCTTACTTTTGACAGCTCCCGTCTGGAATAACAAAGAGGGTCGGAAACATTAGAACATCTGGGGTGGGGTGGAGAGAGACCACCCCACCCCACTCTGGCAAAACACGTGGACTGCACACACTCCGTCTTGAGGAAAAAACAAGACATCTATCACCGAAACGGCATAATCTAGTCCGAGGTACACAGGCATTCATAATGATGCATTGGTATCATTAGAGATGGACTTGGGGAAAGAAAAACTTAAGAGGAGGAAAAATGAAAGACAAGCCAATAAGTTGTACTGACAGAGCTTCTTGACATTCAGCTCCAAATGCTCAATTATCTCCCAGAGCACGAAAGAATAGACAAGTTGGCCACAATCTTTGGAAAAATGTGGAAAGAAAACAAATCACACTCGGGCCATTACAGGGCTATAAAATGAAACCAATGAGGTGTGAGTTGCTTTGCTTTCCACAGCGAATTCTGTTTTATATGTGTCCTACTCTCTGCTCATTAGAGGAGCTCCACACATGAACACTGACATTAAGTCCCAGTGGGACAAATCAAGGTGGCAAACAAACAAAATAACTAAGATCCTGAGACCCTTAGGTGCGTTTATTCATCCCAATCACTGCAGGGCTGTAGGCCTTGCGTCGAGCCAACACATTTGCAATAGGGTTTAGCTACTTTTGCCAGGCGATGCAATATATTTCAACTTATCCAATTAGAAACTGGGGGATGATTAGGGGATAATGTTGGTACAAGAGCCAGGTGGGTATTTGGCCAGCACACCGGAGTTAGGGCCCCTACTCTTGCAATTTAGTGTCAAGGGATCTATAGTGAATACAGGGAGGTATGGAATAACCAGACCAAATCCTAAATCTCACCGAACTTTATAAATAATAACGCTATAAATATAAAAACTTTTAACCACTAATTAAAGAATTGTTATCAACCCTGCGATCACCAAAAACAAAGGCTAATCGATCTTTAGATAAAACCGTACCGCTAGAAGTTAGAATCATTTTGCCTTATCGGTCACGCTTTTAGAGAGTAACAGGATAATAATAATATTGAAATGTATTCATATTAAAACTTATAATGTACTTATAAAGTAACAAAAATAGGTAATAGGCGAGAATCTGAATCAATCTGGATAGTTGAGAATCTATTCTTGGGGTTGTAAATGATAATTTACCTTACCAACACACAATGCATGGGCTATTGTCTTGCATGCAACTAGTCACTCTGTGGAAAACAGAGCAGTCTACACTGAATGGTGCACGGCAGACAATGGCAGCCATTTCAACACAAAAAAGCTAACAAGAGCAATTTCTGTGAAACCACAGGTCACTGGTTTCATACCAATACCTGGTAGATTCACAAAATGGATTCTAGACACAGTGATTGTGCACACTTTTGTAGACTAATTTGTGAATGGCACTGTGTATCTTCTGATTGTTTCTTTCTTGACTTACTTTAATTTGTCTGTAATTACATAATCATACTGCCTCACTAAAGAGGGAGCTTGGAATATTATGTACAGATGGAAGAATAAAGGGATGTGGCAACGACATTGTCCTCAATGTTTCAACGGTTCTCATTAGACGGGAATGACTATACTTCACCATAATAATGATTATACATAATGATGATCACTTATTATTATAGCAATGGTAAGAAAATGTATTCAAATGGTGCTCGTGCGGGGAGTAGTAACTTTACAATTGGAATTATGATCGCACTGCAAAAGGCCTCCACCGCTGCACTCAGCTGTTACTCTGCACTTCCTTCAAGATCGGCTATAAATAAAAAACGGCATTCCGGAGGAAACACAAAGCAGATGGAAATGGGCTTTGTGTCTAACAGAAACGCTCCGATGTTATTGGCAGGTGGGCGTGGGAGGGAAAGGAAGTGGTGAGATTGATCACCCGCTAACCAACAAGTTAACTTTATGAAGGGTGCCCTCATAGAGTAAGTCCCCCCCCGCCCCGCTGAGGCTCGCTTGGAGACAACAGGAAATTAAAACGACAAGAGGAGAGAGCGTGAACATAAGCCACACATGTTTTGACACTGATGACAATCAGAGACTCTTGTTGTTGTTGTAGTCTTGAGGAAACCATCAAGGTGTTGACAAAGCAAATTGTGCGACAAAGTCTTTTTCTCTTTTTTTTTTTTTTACAAAATGCCACAAGACAATTATTTGAGCAAAACTGTTGTCATTTTTGCACTAAGGATCGAGTTCCTACTCAAGCTGAGCTGATTTTGAGACACAGAGGGAAATTATGTGGCTCCAAGTATAATGATAACACACAATACAGATTCCAGACAATTGGACCTGTTTTCTAGGCTCCAACACTGTGGATAATTGCCTCCTATTTGTTACAAATTGCCAACAATTTCTAAAGTACAGTCTATTTTATCAGACCATAAATAAAAAAAAAAAATCACATGCTGGAACTTCCTATCTACCATTGTTAACTATCATTCCATCACAGCAAAAAAAACATCCCCAAAGCTGAAAATGAAGACATATAGTTGAACCTCTATAAGACGAAACCCTCACGGGCCTGGGTTGATGAAAATAAAATCCATTTTTGATTTATGGCAAATCCACTGTTTCTCCTCGTAGGCAAATGCAAAGGTTTTTTTTGGGTGTAGCTTAGCCCTTACCCATTTCCCTACAGACAAAGTCTGCTTGAGTCAACAGCAACAGCCTCTAGAAGCGCACAATACCCAAAGCAAGGATGAGAACGTTATCTATCCACTTAAATATGTTTATCATTAAAAAACGAAATACTGTGGGAATGTTCACCTGCTAGTTTGATTGCTCTAATAAATATGTATTAGGGACATAATGGTTATATAGCACTTTAAGCGTTTACATCACTTTGCAACACAGCTTGTGCAGAAAATCAAAGTTGTTTTAAAATTATATTTTGTATGCAAGAGTTTTGTGGTAATACAAAAACACTGTGTTTTTACCTCGTTGACTGGAAGCTTGTGACAAGGTCATCCAATATGCGGTTGTTTCTTAGATCCTGCTCAGTTGTAGACTAGAAAATAAGCACAAGAAAGGAATGAACACAGTATAAACACTAACATCGATTGGACATGTACTTTTTGTTGAAACAAATTTAGAAGAAATTATGCTTTGTTCATTTTACATTGGTGCCACAGAGAAACATCCGTGGATTGATGAAGCTGAATCTCAATGAATGTGCGCCTAAAATAGGAGGCCTCCTCCAGCGTTGAGTGCACATTGCACACACAAGCCATACTTACTGAATTGCAAACTGGGCATTGCAACTTGAAGGAGAGACATTTTCTGATGCACAAGGAACAAACTGAAAGGAGAATTGGAAAAATATTAGCGATTGCTGTTTCCATTTAGGCACCTTCAAAGAAAGAGAGTAATAAATGAACTATGAATCAAACAGCATCCTACTCAGTGTAGAGAAGTCCTATTTTGAAGGGCATCAACTCTCATATTACATCACGGCATCATGAAACTGTTCTGGTAGCTACATGCAAATTTGAGAGAAATTTATTATTTATTTTGTCTCTAAGAATATAGATTTGGTATTGATTAGACTCAAAGATAACAATGGCTAAATTTAGGACCGCTTCCGTGAATTGACTCAAATCCTGCTTGCTTTTCAAAACCAACATAAACAATATTTCGAGGCTATGTATTATGCCTATTGTTAGTGTGTTCGTTTTTGTCCAAGGAAAGAATACAAACACAAGCATAAAGCAAGTACAAAACTAACAGCAATATAATGAGCTACTGGACCATCACTTCTGAGAACTACTCCTCACCCTTCAATAAATGTAGGCTTTGCTTCCTTAAAAGTTATTCATTTCAGAAATGCTTTATTAGGGTCTTTGAGGGATTTCAGCGTATTCCGTGTGCCCCTCAAGTCGGTTGAGCAGTCTAAGGAAATGCTATTTCCTTGAGAAAACAAAGCCTTTTCTCAGAAAGATCTCTCCCTGCCAGTCAAGTGGAAGAGCGCTGTTTTACTGCTTGGATACTTACAATTATGAGAGCATTTTGTCATCATTGCAATGCTGACAAAATCAAAGCAAATGGGACACCGGAGCAGGGCATCAACATTCTGGCGGGAGAAAGATAACACTGGTCAGTCCCATATGCCAATAGCAAAGTCAACAAGTGGTAACGCCACAGACTGGGCCAAGGACTTCATTTGAGATGAACTGCTGCTGACATCATAGTCGAGGCTTTGCTTATATTGGATGGGTCATATGTTGGATGATTCATTTTATTGAGGATGTGAACTCCAGGGCTGCTAGAGTGTTCGGTTAAATAAAGGCTTGTGAAGGGAAATTGCTGTCAAATTGATTATTTATGCTTTAAATATAACACCTTTTTCATTAAGAATTACTTAATGAAATAACTATTTATGTTGGGGTTAATTTGGAAGTTGGAAGCCTCTTTGTTCTATCTCTGTATTTAAGGTTTGATGGATGGTTAGAGAGTGGATAGATTTATAGATGGATATAGATGGTAGGGCTGTCTGCTGCGATTGGAAAATATTTCGGTTCTAGTTTGCCAAATTAAATGTTAATGATCTGGATGTTGAGTGCTTTCATACATAATGGAACATTTTTCAGTGGTGTAGTGACAATTATAACACCTTATACTTATGTTGGATCTTTCTAACGTAGCCTTCGTACGCTTTGGGGTAATTATTTAGAAATAGTTGGCGTCATGTGTAATCGAAATCCATGCCGCTTGCTCTAGCATCTCACAGTGTATGCATGTGATAGTTGATATTCGTTATATGTCAGGATTTTATAGTCCATAGTCCAAGAATGTATTCCTCTACAATTATTGTCCAATAATACATTCTCAATTATTTAAACTAGTCACAAGTTATTCTTTCCCCATTATGCAAACACACATGAAAGTGAAAACTAAAATATTTTTGACGTAAAATATAAACGGGATTCTGTGTAAACACTGAGATAACACCTTAAATACGCAAAAATGACTGCGATCCAAACTTTATTTGTTCCAACAATAAAAGGTGAGGACATATATAGTGTTACATCTCCTCCTGCAGTCGTTCTGGTCATGCTATTGGATCAAAGGATCGACAATCGGCAATTCTGCAGACCTATTTTGTTTAACAATATTGAATTCCCAGTGATTGAGTACGGAATGCAGCGTTTTTATCCTGTGCCTTTTGTTGTTTTATTCAAAATACATTTATAATAGACTCAACTCAGGCTCAAGCTACGTTAATGACATACCAGTGTTTCGCTTTGGGGGGAAATGAATGTCAACAATACAATATCTGGCCAGCTGGACGCTATAAAGTTGCTGCCGTACTTAACGTTAGTAGACATAATCCACTGTGATTTACACGCGAGACTTAATTTACAACTTAAAGCTCTCCTCTTTTCATATCATCATTTAGCGAGACCTAACAGTTATTTAAACCATAACAATTAGCCTACTAGCATGCAGGAGCTACCTCAGGATTGCCAACTCACTTTGAGACATGTTAAACTGGGTGGTAAATCCGCTTCATTTTGGAATGCCATGCTTGGCTACGCTTATTCCTCCTAAACACACGTTTGGTATATTTTATAACGTTAGAATCCGCTCCCGAATAGTAGTAGTAGCTCTGTCTGTCTAGCAGCAACAAAACTGCCGCGCTTGCTTACGTCACATATCCACAGCGACCTCGGGAAAATCAGCGAGCGTCTGGTGGCGCCAGTTTCTGCGTGCAAGCAAAGATGTGCACGCACAACGTAGAAAGTTGGTTTAACTACAAACCATTGGTCACTGGACGCTATATTTGTCTGATAGTATTAACCCTTCACTGTTATTCTTCAATGACAATATACAGGCAGTACGAAACAAAAACGAATACAAATCGATAATACAACTTCATATCCATAGCGTTCTGTGGAAATATACAGGGTCACGTGCACGACATTTACAATTTCAACAATTCATAAACATGCTATTTAATCGGTATTGTTATTAGACGTGTGCTGGTTGCTTAATCGAAATATATATTGATTATTTCGGGCTCAATTCTGTAGCGATTCAGTGTTTGTTGCTGCCAATATCATAACAACTCATTAAACATTAAACTCTCTCATCAAGTGTAAATCTTGTTTATTGTGTAGTATATATTATTATTCCGTTAGCTTTGACAAAAATGCAGTATACAAATAAGAGCAGTATACCATAAAGAAGCGGTGTACATGAGGAACTCGGGAGTGTGTTCGAGTTGATGACTCTGTAATTAGCCAATCATGGCGCGATTTTGGCCAGTGTGGGCGGGTCTAACCACGAAAAGCAGTGGGCTCCATAATAACACGTAGTATACATATATCAATAATAAAGCAGCAATGTTTAATCAATTTGACATGATTAATGCTTTCTGAAGAACCTCCTCAAGTATACGTACAAGTCAACTCAGTGATTCTAGAATCAATTTTGTCAAGGAAATAGGCCTTATCAATAACAACAAACAAAACAACGGACCCATCCTGTTTTATTTCTATGGAAACACATACGCATATATCTGAAGACCTTCTTTCAAAATCAATAGAACGCATTTGAAAGACAAGGCAGTTGGGCTCCTCAGCAATGTCTAAATAAAGAATATGCTTGCTTTTGCACTTGTGAGGCCAGGGCAACCCAGTAGCCCCCAGAGTTAATCACCGGAATACATTGAATATGTGGGAAAATATCAGCATGTGTTTGCGTAGGGATCCCCCTCCCCTCACTGTAAAAACAACCTTGCTAGAATGTCAATCCGAACAGATATTGGAATCAGCGGTATTATGTGTGATTCCGCTTTTGACTGGTAACTAACAGATGTGGAACCAATGTATTATCCCTGGTTAGAGTTCAGCACCAAGCTTTCATCAGTGTATGACCTCAATTTGCCACGGCAAGCACTCATAAATCGCAAAATAGCCTGCAAGATGGGAACACCTTTGGCCAACAGCGTTACTCAGGAGCAGCGCTGAGCTCAGAGAGCACTCCCAGGAGGGCTCGTATTGATCTCATTAGGGCTAGCTCAGACCAAGATAGATCCATTTATCACAATAAACAATTATTTTGCACAGATAAGAAATGTATGATTGATGATTACTTGTCATTATGTTAATGCACAAGAAAATACAGACACAAAGTCCTTTAAGAAAGAGAAATGAATTGCTTAGCAGCTTTCGTTTTAATTTTGCGCGTTATGTTGGACCATGCCAAATGTAGGGCTTACGTTTGTCAGTGATTACTTACTAACCAGAGGAAACCAGAGTCATTTGATTTGACTTAGTTGTTATTCAATGGATCTCCCCAGGACCCAATCGACTTATTAAACGGAAACATATTTCCGGTATTATTGACAATAAAATATGGACTATAGTTTAGATTGTCCATCATGTATCATACCACTTTTGTCTCAATTTAGGATCTTTATATTTGTATGTTTTTTTTTTGCTTTGCTTCTTTCAACT
>OOFG01002502.1:0-10396 GCA_900323295.1 Molva molva
GATTCGTTCACATGATGCGGAGTCCCTGGATAGAAGCTTCTAGACTCTGAGAAGGCAAACAAACAAACAAACAAACAAACACAAATGAATTATTTTGTGCTTAGAATCAATACGAGAAGCAGAGGAGACTCCTCATGTGTGTGTTAGGTCTACCTTGAAGTCCCAAATGGTCATCGCTCCATCAATGCCAGTAGTGCAGAACTTGCGACAGTCCCGCTTGTCTCCTTCATAGATAGACACTTGGCTACAAATAATAACACACAGACATGTTTTAGTACACAAAGCATGTCCATTTTGAAATACATTTGTCTTGGCATAAGAAAAGCTCTCCATCCACATGCACATTCAATGTGAATGAATGCTTCCGTACGTGATGCTGTTCTGGTGCAGTGTGTCCAGGGCAGTGTTGCGGTCCTCCGTGGTGGCCCTCTTGTCCATGTTCCTGAAGCGCTCCATGGCAGAGATGTTCCTCTGGATGCTCTGCTTGGGCAGGTCCAGCTTGGACACGAAGGTCAGCGTCCCAGCGTCATCGCAACGGAAAAGCATGGGGCAGCAGTCGTGGCCCTGGACACAAAGACGATAATAAAACCTCTATTGGTGTTCGTAGGAGGGCGTCCATGTGCAGACTGTTCCGTGCGAGGGGGGGGGGGGTTCTTACCGCCGCCACCACGCTGTTCTCCGTGACGAAGATGACGCTGAGCAGGGGGAGATGCTCCGTCTTCAGCTGGGAAGGACTGCACATATGGACATTAATTACTATTCATTCCTCAAAGATGTCAGGTAGTGCTGAAACCTTCTGATCGGTAGGTCAATTGGTTGGTCGGTATGCTCTTCTCCGACCAAATTCTCATTGGCCAGACAATCGCTGGTGTACACATTCATAAGGAGAAAAGCGATACTCCCCCATTGCTCCTCCAACGCTCTCTTCCTCCCGCTCTCCATCTCATTTATGCAATTTATGCATTAAAAAAAATGCATCCTTGCCTTGACGCCAATTTTCTACGTCAAAGACCATTTCTGACATTGTGTATTACCTATTTGTACTCATTGCATAGGCTACTCTGGCTTTACCGTGTACCTTTGGTATTGTATTTTATTAGATCATAGGAATGGAAGCGTGAGCATTTATTTGCCAATTGAAAGGCAAACCTATTCAAGGCAGAAGACAAGCATTGTAACTTTAATGAGAATCCTTGTAGGTCAAATTTGCATTTTACAGCAACGGTTTTCACATCTGCTTAGTTTGTTGGTATTATATTTCGTGAGTTGATTTTTTAAATTGTAAGTGTACTAGACGTCCTTTTTCAAATAAAGTGGGCTGGGATATATATTAGGCTTTGAGATATTTTGCTTGGGTGCAAAATAAATCTAGATCTTCTAGATCTAGATTTTCTCACCGTTGCTCGTCTCTGCAGTTACGGACTGATTCACCGAAAGGCGAATCATCCGACTTCACTACGCTGCCCAACGTGGCCCTCTGTGTGTGTGCAACCTGCTATACATTGAAGCTCTGCCGTAACGGAGTCAGACTTGGACCCAGAGTGGATCCGGAACCCACTGACTTCCTCCACACAGCACCACCGTGATATTTAGGCTACCAGGTAGAGTGCACTGTGCACTGTGGCTGATTTATAGTTTATCTAGAGATAACGTAGACATTTCTTTTTCCCGAAAAAAAGAATCGATTGGTCGAAGAGTAGGTCGAATTTCAGTAGACTTTCTTTGGTTGACTACAGCCCTAATGTCATGTACCTTAATTAAACTGATCTGACCCTTTCAAAAAGCCTCCTCCTTTGTTTAAGCTTACAACTAGAAAAAAGATGGCATGATATTCAGGAAACAAAACCTAGATTATTTCTGGAATAACAGTGAGGAACTCTACAACATTCTGTCTAGTTGAAGGTTCATTTGAGTCTCAGTGTACCTCGCCATCTTGGAGCTGTCCACCACAGTGACCGTGCTGTCATGGCTGACCCAGGCCAGGCGATTACCGGAGGCAGAGAAAGACACAGAGTGGACCCACCCACCTCCACCTGATACAATACACAGAGAGATAATGTCATCCTATTTAGCTTACATTGTAATCACAAGTAAGTGGGCTGTAAAGTGACACAAGGATAGAGACCTGGTCCTCCAAATTCTCCAAGTACAGCCCCGAATGGCATCTTGTTGCCCCAGGGGGTCGGGCCTGGCTTCTCCTCCACCTCCTTTATGTAGGCCGAGAACACCCTGGAGGCCGAGAGAGAGAGAGAGAGAGAGAGAGAGACATAGAGACAGAGAGCGAGAAGGGGTGTATGAGGTCAGACGGGATGAAAAAAGAGGTGTGGATTTTATCTAAAATTGTTTAATCTTCCTCCGCCTGGTAAATCGTTAAAGAGTCTCACCTGCATTTGAAGTCACAGGAGCCTGCAGCCAGCAGGACGTTGTTTGGATGCCAGTCCAGGCTGAGGATGGTGGAGCGGATGGGCTTCTTGATGTGCTTGCTCACCCACCTGGTGCACACAGACAAATCACACTCACATTTGTAAGATTCTTTAAAGCGAATACACATGGGAAAGCTTTATCGTTTTAAAGAAATGTACAATTACAAAATCAAAGTATGGATCAGTCACAGCCATTCAAATATTTAGAGTCTCACCAGTCGTTCTCAGACTCAAAGTAGCAGACAGATATGAGCCGTGCACCACTGCCAACTGCAAATTTGTTCTCCAGAGGAGACCACTTCACAAAGGTGGCAGCTCGGTTGATCCTGAGGATGACCAGGGTGGGCTTCCACAGGCCCTCCTTCTGGGTCCACACGTAGGCATTACGGTCCGCCCCACATGTCACGATGCGGTCACTTTTAGGGGCCCAGTCTATACCTACAATAGATAAAGAAAATGAAGCATAACAGTGAGCATGAAGGGTTGTGTTAATAGTTTCCACAAGATAGTCAATGGTTGTTAAATTAAGTAATGGTGATATGGTATGGTGTACATATACCTGTTATGTGTCCATTGTGCTCCTTTAGCTCATGGGTCTTCACCCATTGGTTGCCACTTTTCTTATGGATGTGAACTTCATGGTTGTTCGGACTGATGGCGATTTCTGCACACATTTTTTATTTCAATAAAAAGAAATACACTATTCTGAACAATGCACACTTCCAGTCAACCAATTGATGTTAAATTAATGCAATGGAAAAAAAGAAAACATTTGTAATTGAAACATTTAGAGTAATGCTGAGGATTATGCGGCACTTACGTGTCCTGTCGTGGTTCCACGCGTGGCAGGTGATGGGTTCCAACAGAAATTGATGTAGGGACATCTCGTCTGGGTGTGGTCTAGAAGTGGAAGTCTAGAAAGAGATAGGGACTAGTAACCAACCCAAATATCAATGCGAGCCTCATCCATCTAGCAGCTGAAATGCAGCATAACTCCCAATGTCAGACACATGAATTGTAGGCCAACTAGTAAATACTTTCACATAACGATAACAAATTATGTTAATGCTAACAGGCTACATGGCTGATTGCTCCTCAACAGCATAGCGTGGTTACGTGGGATATCAGACCAGTAGAAAGTGTATGTTGTAGCTAGAAGCTAAGGGACGTTAACAGTAGCTAGCTAGCAAACCACTACTACCACTCGATTTTAGTTTGATCGGTACAAGCAGAATTAGGAAGGATAACAAATGGGCGTTTATTGTATGTCTTCAGATAACTAACGTTAACCAATCGAATGTGGCACATATATCGCTAACGTGAATAAACAACTCGGTGAAAATAGCTTTGAATTAACTGAGATAGTAAGGCCTACGAAGAAAATGTAAGGTTATAAGAAACGTTTTAATATCTACTAAACCAATAACCATAGGGCTTTGTTATATATCGCCTAATTCCTTTCGTAGTCTGTAATAGATCCCGATAATGCTGCAGTCGGCTATATTACGCTAGCGAAAACGCCGATTTACCTTGCTCGTTTGGTCCTCCTCAGTTGTACAAGTCAGCCAGCTAAATTGCTTAAGCTAGGTAAGATAGTTTTATGAATGGACTTGAATTCGCGGACTCTGGGCAGTCGACACGAATTCGTCCAGTATTACTGAGGGAGATGTCAAGACGGCAGGGAGGAGAAGACTAATAGCATTCGGTGATAGCCGTGGGTAACTTGGAAGCAAAACCCGTAGATGCCCCTAGCTGTCAGCTAGCTTAGCATCACGCTAGCTGTTACATTCAATTGAATGGTAACCTTGTTCACGTCGTTACGTTCTCTCACACTGGGTCACTGTTATCAGGATGTACATGGCGCCTCCAGCGACCTAAAATGGAAGTGTATAAATCGAACTGAGCAGAAAGGAGGGTCTATGAATGAATGAATCACTGAAGACTAGACCCCTTTATGACTGCACAAATATACACACTGCATTACACAATGCAATCTCAATGTTTAGTTCTGGAATCCAAAGTAGCTACCTACTGCCTCAGCAATAGCTATTGTTACATTATTTCTCTTTTGCATCCCAAATCCAACCCTTCAGCCATAGCAGGCCTGTTGTTTTGGTCATCTACCTTTAGGGCCACTGTTAACATTTACATTTTTAAATACACTGTTGTTGTTATGTAGGCATACTATGCTACTTGTATCTTTCTATAACAGCTCTTTCTATAACAGTTCAAATATAATTGATCTCTTGTTTTCTGGCATTTAACATGCCTGTGTGTTTAAACAGCTAGGGTTTAAACCAATCAGAGAGGAGCCCAATTATTTACTCTCCACCACATCTGGTAGGGTTACGGCGAGGCACTGCTACTAACACCAAAATACAAATATACACAAACATGCTTACGTTTATGTTGTTTTACCCAAATGTAATCATTCTCTAAAATGGATGAACCGTTTCCTGCACCTCCACTCTACTTCATAACATGTAAGATATTTCTGACTAAGCCTTTGGCCAGAAGAATGATTCTTTGAGGGAAAGAAGGGTGAAATGTGGCCACGCCATCGTTTTATTGTTTAATAAAGTTGTTTATGTTTAAATCATATCTATGCGTTCTCCAGGTGAAAAGGGAGAGGACGTACGATACTACCATAATAATTCACCTTTCAGTCCTCCACCACCACCACCACCCCCTCCCCACTTTTTCTCTCCTGATGGAAGTCTGCCCAACAAAGAGCAGTCACCTTTTCCAGCTATACAAACAGGTGCATCAGTTATGATTTTGTGTTATGACAATGTAAACGTAAATGTAAATGTAAAGTCTTGCTAATAATTCACCTTTGATGGCCATACTGTTTTGTTAATGAGACACCATTTTTATTTATTTTTATTGTCACAAACACAAATTGAATTGTGTTTGGGAAATGTTCTTGGATGAGTATTGATTCAGACCATCCAGAAACGAAATTCTGTTTAAATTGTGTGGAATCTAAAATATCCCAAGTTACCAATCAGACAATAAAAATGACTATACTAAAAGGACAATAAATGAATGTAAACTAATTACAGGGTAAACAATTCATGTTATCTTGGTTATAATTTCATAGCAAATTGTGGTCATTCACAAACATTTTAAGCAGCATCTTTAAAATCCTCTTTCTTTTTAATTGGTAGTCAATACCTCAAAAAAATGTTTCTCTCTCTCATAGGATGGTGCTGGGTTGCGGCCTGATTCCCTTTTTTGTTCAATATTTTAAGTCCGTCTACCACACTTGTCGTCGTTGCCACTGGCAACAGCACATCCACAGGAAGATGTGCTGCGGCCCATGACCCGTGTCGTCTTCATGTACACCTGTAGAGGTCATGTACACCTGTAGAAGGCCTGCAGACAGCAGTCCCATGCCTCACTATGTCTTTACATTCATATCATATGGGGACATTTCTACACCATAAGAGCCATATAGAATGGCGTACTGTGATCTTGTGTTTGTCATAGAAAAAACGTTATCACGTTAAAAATATACTGTATTCTAACCTATTTTTACTGATTCATGTAGAGACATATATAATAATGTTTTTTGTCTTAGTTTTGTTTTCGGTTTCATTCGTTTTTCCCCGACGACTTTGAAGAGAGAAATACACCGCACATTGTAAATTAGTTGTGTACTTGTCAATTACACAAATAATGTGTTGTATTCACATAAATATACATTTTTAAATACGTCAGAATTTGAATAAAATGTTGTGTGGGAGCGTTAAACACCACGTGTCCATGTGTTACATCACAAATGCTAGTACCACGTGCAACATGCTGTCTTGTGTTGACACATGAGGATTAAAAGCAGAGGTTTATTTTAGATCTCTGAGCTTCTAAGTGAAGATAACCTTTGAGAGGCTGTTTGACGTTCACGTACTATAGGTATTCCCGTGCCTCAGCCTCTCACTACTGACCAAGAAATAGTACACGCCCCTGCCCATGTGATCCACACCTGTATCTGGATACGTTAAGGTTGGTGCGTCCTGAGAAGCAATCAGCCAACCGTCTCACCCCGTATGATACATTTGAGTGGCCTGCTTTACTGAGAACAACAGTTTCCTGTTTTATGAATGCATCTATTTTTTCCCTTGAGTGTTTTCAGTGCAAGACAACTTTTCTCTTATTTGATTCAGTGTGTTGCTAAAATTCCTTTCATTCCCCCTGCTGCGTCGATTGGACGAACTTGTTCGGCCTGTGGTCCGGGACTGACCGGAGAGAACATGCAGACTAAACACCTCAGTCTGCCAGCAACGGCCTTCAACAAAACCAAGGCCTCGGCGGACGACAAATGCAACTCTGTGAAGGAGCATCTCGCACTCAATCGGAGGCACTTGGGGAGGAAGAGCCAGCCTAAGAGCCGTCTGCCTACTGCCAAGGCAGTAGCAGTACCAGGACTGCACGTCAAAAGCAGGGACCAATCGTTGCCCTCATCAACGGTCCTCTCAGGAGTCTCCCATACACCTTCAAGGGCAGGCAAGGCCATGTCTAAGATACCGCTGTATAGCCACATCCGCCACGACGCGTCCTCTATGAAGAGTGACCTACAGGTGAACCGCAGGGCTGTGTACCAGGAAGAGGCTGGTTTTACATTGATCCTGACACCAGAAGCTGTTCAGCTGTTGCAGAGGAGGAGCGCTGAGAGAAAACAACGCTCAACAGCTAAAAGCACCGCAGCTGGAACTGGGGCCACGAGCAAGGCATCGGAGTCTGGAAGCAAGAGGCAAAGCCCCTCGAAGCGGCATGCGTTGTTAGCACCACAGCGCACAACACCAAGCAGTAGGGCGACCATTACAACTAACAGTAAGGAGGCTGCTCTGGGTGACATTAGCTCGATAGTGAAGATATCCCTTCTGAACGAACAGCACAAGTATGACGATGTGGAGTATGAGGAGGAGGGCTATTGTGGTGTTGATGAGCGTGTGGTGCTGAAATGCACGGAATGGCTTCGAGGACTGGAAAATGCAGTGGTAACCGTGGGAAACAGTACCAGTAAGGGGACAGCCAGTCTCCAAAGTTTGTAACGGGAAAATGGAGACCAAAATAAACTAAAGACTAATTTGGGGTCGCATATTACTTTTCCATGTTTACCTCAGCTGGGTTAATTGATACAGTTTCAGAGTTGTCGGGATACTTTTGCAAATCCCTTAATTAAATGTTGATTTAATGAAAGCCTTCCGACAGATTTTTTTGCGGTTCTGCTGTTAGTGGCCTGGTGAAGGAAAACGGTTGACCTCAAGGCTAACGATGTGTAACCATCCTGATACGCTGCCATATTCTCTCTTGGCTGCTTCTGACACATTTGGGCTAAAGTGTCTAAAATTAAGACAAAGTTACTACTTTTAATGAAAAAGTGACTTTTAGATTAATATTATTAGTTGTAGTATTAGAACCATTTTTATTTTTATATTTGTGGGAATTAAACAAACCCTGAGTTTTCTTACTGTAACTACTCCACATATATATTTGGTTGAATTTGGAAACTCCTGTATTATTTATTTACAACTTGTTCTTAGATTGTGTGCTTTGAATTTCCTCAGTCTCATTTGTATATCACTTTAGACAAAAGTATCTGTGAAATGACCAATGATCAAAATGTGACACTGGACACTTCTTCACATGTATGCAAATAAGAATAAAAACATGTTCATCACAAGATATGTTTATTGATAATAATGTAATGAAGGACTTTCTGTAAAATCCAAATATGACTTATTTATTCTTTGCATGGAGAGAGGCAAAAAACCTTGAAGCTATTGATCAGCCTAAGAAGCTTTGTAAAGACATGTGTGTTGATTGGACAGTGCTGTACATGTCCACGTGCACTATTCAGTGTGCTTAGTGGCAGATTATCCTGGCCTCAGGTGCCATAGCATGTGGAGTGATTTGTGAGCGAGCATGTGAAAGAACATGTGTTTCAGAGTGTCAGAAAGAGAAAGAGAAAAATATATATACATATAAATATATATATATATAGAAATATATATATATATATGCACACATTGTCTAATCAATTGGTGATGTAATACAGATAGTTTGTTAAAATCAGTATATGGTGTATTTGCTTCGGAATTTGCATGTGTGTGTGTGAGTGTGTGTGTGTGTGTGTGTGTGTGCATCAATAAATATAACGCACATTACTGTGGGCGGTTGACACCCAGACACACATAAAGACAGAGGTATCATTTCCAGCGTTTGATCCTCCGTAGCTGTATGTAGGCCAAGACCAGACACACCAATGAGATTCCGAGGAGGGCCACCTGATTCTGCCAGAAGCCCCACCGAGAGTAGTCTATGCCCTGGCCTTTTAGGAAGAGCTCTCCTGGTATGCTGCAGAAAAAAGAAAAGACCAATGTGTTTGTTTTGAATGTATCTATTTTGTTCATGTGTGCATGTGGTCTTTCTAGCACTCACCTGGTGTTATCGGTTATGTAGAACAACTGTCCCGTCATCTCGGTGATGAACATCGCCTGGTGGAGACAGAAGGATTTATTCTGTCACTCTTTAAGAAACACGCCGAAACAGACCCCCCCCAAACTAGATTGCTGATTGGACGGGCTTAATACAGGCCAGCGACAGCTATATATGCCGAATTTTGTTCTTTCTTCCCAGACTATTATTAGTTATTGATTGCTGTCGGGATGAAATACAAGTTCAACAAATATAAAAGAAAAAGCTTCTAAAATGAATTGTTTACCCCAGCTTCAACCCCAATTATACGACATTCACTCTATATCATACGTTCATTCCGTATTTGAAGATGCTGATCCACTCCAGCCAGGACAACCAGCTCAGCATACTGTTGAGGTTGACCAAAAAACCGCCAAAAACCTAGAAGAAGGATGTCAAGATGGAGAAAGGATGCCACTCACTTTATTCCCATTGTTATTCTGCTCAAGCTAGTGCGTGAGTGCATGCCTTTTGTTAGACTCACCATCATGATGACAAAGGGAAGAGCCACCAGTAGGTTGGCCATGGCCAGAGAAGAGACGGTGGCAGATACCATGAAGGCTACACTGACGGCCCCTATACTTGTCATAGTCATGGTCAGCGTGAAGCACAGGAAATCCACAAAGGCAGGCTTCAAACCTAGATCAATGGCCGACACATTACATAATACAAACAAAAATATGACTGTTGGTTGGTCATTGATGGATAATGGATGATAATGATAATGGTGTGTGTGTTATGGTGGCTGTGTGTTAGTGTGTTAAATACCCATCATGTAATAGGAGATGGCTGAGAAGAATAAGTTAGGAAGGATGCGATTAGGGAGGAGATCGGCAAAGATCTTGGACAGGAAGTAGACTGAGGTACGGTAATATCCATTGGCATTCTCGTGACTGGAAAAAAACATTTGAAAAGTCAGTCAATGTCAGTGTTTACCTACTATAAAAACAAATAAATATGTTTGTATATACATACTACAAACTACAATTAGAGTCTGAAGGGACTTCATATCACCCCATTCAAAACACAAGAGGAAAAAAACATGTGATGGAAAGATAGGAATGTGTGCATTAATCTAAGACCAAATTATTTTGCATACTTTTGCTTCAGTCATATAAATGGTCAGGTACTTTTACTAATATTTGGGTACTACATCTTAATAAATCCAGGTGCTGTGGCTAATTAGCAAAACCAATTCGATTTTTGTATATTACTTTGCAGACTGGCTTAGTCATTTCTAATGGTTCATTATGAAGATGTCTTATTCTACAGGGTCCAAAATGTATAACTCAAACATGTCAGTAGACCTTGAATGTGTGGTGTGCGGTGACCTTGGTGTGCGGAATGACCATGACCTTCCCAATCTCTCTCTGACACACACACACACACACACACACACACACACACACACACACACACACACACACACACACACACACACACACACACACACACACACACACACACACACACACACTCACATGAATACTGCT